>JAWQEG010003101.1:0-76922 GCA_033782935.1 Petrolisthes cinctipes | reverse complement strand
TCTATCCCCTCCCTTCCCCCTCTTCTCTCCCCTCCCTTCCCCCTCTTCTCTCCCCTCCCTTCCCCCTCTTCTCTCCCCTCCCTCCCCCCACCCTTGTCACTCCCTCTCACCCCTCTGCCACTCTCTCCCTCCCACTCGGCATCCCACTCATTTCATTTTAGATTCTGATCGGATTCTTTTCCCCCTCCTGCCCTACCCTTTTTGGCCCTCCTCTTCATGCCCTTCCCTTCCTTTCCTTTCCTTTCCCTTCCTCTTCCATGCCTTTCTCTTCCCTTCCTGCCTTGCTCTTCCCTTCCTGCCTTGCTCTGCCCTCCTCTTCATGCCCTTCCCAACTCAACCTTTCCTTTCCCTTCCCCATCCTTTTCCGCCCTGCTCTTCCCTTCCCTATCCTCTTCCGCCCTTCCCTTCCCTATCCTCTTCCGCCCTTCCCTTCCCTTCCCTTCCCTTCCCTTCCCTATTCTCTTCCGCCCTTTCCTTCCCTTCCCTTTCCCATCCTCTTCCGCTCTGCTCTTCCCTTCCCTTCCCTTTCCTTCTCCACCTCCTTCCGTGCTCCATCCTACCCTCTCCTACCTCCCTCCCTCCCTCCCTCCCTTCTCTGCTCTGCCCTCCACTCCTTGTACATGCTTCTGTCATTCTTGATTTCCCAGTCCTCTGTCTCCCTTCACAGTGCGTTATCTCCCACCCTTCTTCGGCTCCTGTTTCTCCTCTCTTTCCTTCGTGTCTCTTTTATCCACATTTTCGTCTTATCAGCTGACATTACTCCTACTTTCCTTCCTTCCTTCCTTCCCTCCTACTTTCCTTCCTTCCTTCCTTCCTTCCTTCCTTCCTTCCTTCCTTCCTTCCTTCCTTCCTTCCTTCCTTCCTTCCTTCCTTCCTTCCTTCCTTCCTTCCCTCTGCATGTGACTCCATCCTTAAAAGGGGTAATTACACTATGGATAAATTTTTAGCTACTGATTCCTCCAAATTATTCCAGGCAACAGACAGACCACCATTATAATATTTGTTCATCTGGCCCTGTTTCTTTTTGGCGTACTTAGGAGGAATGAAGGCGCTCCAATGTGCCATAAGTGTATTTATTACCTCCTTAATCCCTCATTCTCATTACAATATTCTGACTTCTTGTTGGTTCGTCTCATTAGGGTCGTAGGCAAGAAAAGAGAGAGAGAGAGAGAGAGAGAGAGAGAGAGAGAGAGAGAGAGAGAGAGAGAGAGAGAGAGAGAGAGAGAGAGAGAGAGAGAGAGAGAGAGAGAGAGAGAGAGAGAGAGAGAGAGAGAGAGAGAGAGAGAGAGAGTGTGTGTGTGTGTGTGTGTGTGATTGGGGGGGGGGGTCTCAGTAAAGAGCCTTATAAATAAAGCCAATGTCAAGTGTTGGATCATGAAAAAAAAATATGACATCATTTATGTAAATTCCCAATTGACTGGGATGATTACTGCCTTAGATGGTGTGCTATTTATTATTGTAAGGATTTGGGAGCTCCTTCAAACCGAGCCACTGACTCCCTTCCAATTAACTCTTCACACTGTCTATATCTCTTTCGTTTATTCTATTATTTCCATCGTGATTGCTGTCCCACCTATAGCTATATATCTTTTGCCTCTAAGCATCTTGAATCGAGGTTTTGGCTTCTGGGTAGCATTTGATTTTAGTTTTTGCTAGACTGAATAAGCAACCAATAAATAATAATCAATAAATACCTAACCATTATTTTTTTTTTTTTTTTTTTTTTTTTTTTACAGGCCAAGGAGCTGCCAGCCAAGGATTTGAGTGGTACGAGTGACCCTTACGTGAGAGTGACACTGCTGCCCGATAAGAAACACAAGCTGGAGACCAAGATCAAGAGGCGCACCCTGCATCCCAAATGGCACGAGACATTCTACTTCGAGGGTGAGTCAACGATGGAGAGAGAGAGAGAGAGAGAGAGAGAGAGAGAGAGAGAGAGAGAGAGAGAGAGAATGATCATACAGTACTCATGGATCTCAAATTTTTCTACTTCGAAGAGAGAGAGAGAGAGAGAGAGAGAGAGAGGAGAGAGAGAGAGAGAGAGAGAGAGAGAGAGAGAGTGAGAGAATGAGAGAGTGATCATACAGTACTCATGGATCTTACTTTTTTCTACTTCGAAGGAGAGAGAGAGAGAGAGAGAGAGAGAGAGAGAGAGAGAGAGAGAGAGAGACGCCTCCTACATAGCATAATCCAACTACTTCGTGAGTGACCGTACGTGAGTGAATGAGAGAGAAAAGGAATGGAATGGGAGAGAGGTAGAGACAGATGATTTAGGTGTTGTGTATAGTGGTCCTGACTCTTAAAACCTCAATTGACCACGTGCTTCTATTCTCCCTCAGGCTTCCCCATCCAGAAGCTGCAGAGTCGTGTGTTGCATCTTCACGTGTTCGACTACGATCGCTTCTCCCGTGACGACTCCATAGGCGAGGTGCACATCCCACTCTGCCAGGTAAAGCTCAGTGCATTATTGTTGATCTTAATCATCTTAACAGTACTAGTGGTTCAGGTGGAGGATTTGTTTACATACACACACACACACACACACACACACACACTCACACTGTATGTACCATTATGCTATTTTACACACAGTGCTACTTCACACACACACACACACACACACATACACACACACTCGTTTTTGTAACACACCTCGTCTCATTGCCTCTGACCCCACACAGGTTGACTTCTCCGAGAAAAACAACACATTCTGGAAGGCCCTACACCCGCTGGAGAAGAACAAGTGCGGAGAGATCCTAACCTCGCTCATGTACCAACCTCCACCTCCAACTGACACTCACCGTCATCAAGTGCAGGAACCTAAAGGCCAAGGATATCAACGGAAAATCTGGTATGATATTATTCCTTTTACCCACAACATAACATTGCATGGTTTTTTATTTATATGTATGTATGTATGTTTTATAATCAGATGCCGTAAAATCTTGAATATTGTACTTCTTACTTCTTTCCTAGTACAGTACACTATATATTTGTTAAGGGGGTGCGGGGGTATGGGATAGGCTTGGGGGCGAGACTGGGGGGGTGCGGGAATAGGGGGACAGGCTTGGGGTGGGTAGAAAGCCTGTAACCTATTCCTGCACCCCCCTAACCCCAAGCCTGTCCCCCGACTCCCGCACCCCCCCAAGCCTGCCCCCCTATTCCCGCACCCCCTTAATAGCCGAGAAAGTTTCATGCCAATTCCACCCTCCTCTTGGTCAAAGGGAAGCTGAAAGATGTTTATGAGCTGCCTTCAGTGCATTTGGGGCCACCAAGTGAAAGTGGATCTCAAAACAATACAAATAATCACATTGTCCAAACCTTCCTTACCCCAGACAACCCTTGGTAAATCCTCTAGTAGCGGAAGCGATGATTATTCACAATATTTTAAGCATCGCTTACTGGATCTATAGATTTCTTTGATTACTTATGTTAAAAGTGTCAAGGATTGCATATCATAAGTATTACAGTTGATATAATATTTTTAAGAATGTTGCATTAATTTTTCACTTTTCTTTAAGGTACTTTCTTATATCCATGTTAGTATGTTAGCTTGCAGTTTCTTTTTACTATTTCTGATTTTTTATAAATGCATCTTTGATAGTTTATGCTCACAGGATGTATCATCACAATGACATAGGTTACACAGTAACCTTCTTGAGAGAAAGATATGATGGATGCCTATAATGAGACATTCAGCAAATGAATCTGTAATATAGTATAATAAGAGATTGCACCACTTGCCTGAGGTTACAAGGATCACACTACCTTGTGGCACCTCTCCCTCCCTTGTCATATATCTGTGTGCATCAGTTTGACCCTTCCATCAGTTTAACCTTTCCAAATCATGGGAGTGGACATAACTGGTGATATGACTATCAAAGCCGCCAGAGGCAGGATGAGTAAGGTTTATCCTTCTCTTCATTATGTTTTGTGTTATTTATGTGAAGGTGATGGATAATTTTTCAAGTATTACAATTCAGCACTTTGTTTCTTTGCTACCTGAACTAGTTGTAGCTTCAGTAATAAGAAAATGTAATGTACTGTATGTTAGTTGTTAACTCACAGTACCTAAGAAAAAAAATCAGTCATACAAGGAAATTATTAGCAGGGACTCATCTACCATCATTCTATATTTTTTTTCTGCGCAGTTTTATAATTCCTTATCTCTTTATTACATCACCACTGATCTGCTTCTTATCATTGCAGATCCTTATGTGAAGGTGTGGCTGTACTTCGGGGAGAAGCGAATAGAGAAGAAAAAGTCTGAAGTTCAGTTTTGTACCCTCAACCCAGAGTTCCACTTCAGTGTGATGTTCGACGTGCCCTGGGAACGCATCAGGGAGTGTCAGCTCAACGTCACAATAATGGACCATGACAAAGTGGGAAGGAATGAAGCTATCGGCAAGATTATGTTAGGTGAGATAACTAAAGTCGAGTTGAACTTGGCCAAATATGGTGGAACAAGTTGAAGCAGAAGTTACAGTTCAATACTCCTGACAGGAAAAAGGGTGTAGTCATCCCATTCTGCAGAGGAACAGGAGACTGATAGAATTCTAGCAACTACCAGAGTTGTTGTTGTTGATGTTATCCCGGGGCAGACCCACAGACCCCCGGTACGCTCTGGTCGCAGTGAAAAAACAAATTAAATTAAAGGAGGGGCTGGCCCTATATGCCAGGGCTACCGAGGCACATCCCAGGGAAATGGGACCAGGGAGATTGGGGGGGGGGGGGAGGGTTTTGATCTCACAGCCAGTGCTGTGGGCCCAAGTCCACATTACAACAAGAACTACAAGTGGGACCGCACCTTCCATGAGACCAGTCTTGATGGGACCATAATGGGGAGAGAGTTTAGACCGCTGCATGCAAAGGGATAATGTACCCCCGTGTGCTGGCGGTCCACATAGCAGTGGGGGAAAAAAAAGGGGGCCTCCGGTTGCAGTACACCTCACGTTGATTTTTAATCCATGTGGGCAGATGTCGTCAAATCTACTAGAAAGTTACCAGATTTTACAACAATCTTTATTCCAGCCCTGTCGGGGATGTCTAATATTCACAGAGAATAAAATCAGCCCCCCTGGGCAGTACCAGAGTAATATATAGCACTTCTCGGTGTTCCAGGCAAGGCCTGTGATCATCTTTCGATGGTATATAACTGCAACCTCTTGCTGAGGCAGAAAAACCAGTAGTGTCTGGATGTGCATCAATGAAGTTGACCATAAACTATAGCCTAGTGCTTTAAATCCTTAAATAACATTACTGTAAATAACATAACTGTATGCGGGTGTTTATGGTGACAACAGTGTATTCTTGGACTTATTTTGACAATGGGTGCTACACTTAATGTGGAGGACTTTACTTTCTGTGACACACCAGTCCAAAACAGGGATGAATACAACATGTCAGGTTATAGATGAGCTGTTATACTCTCACTGAAAATTAGCACATTATTTGGCATTGTTGGCATCTGGCCTTAAGTGTAGTTCAGATATTAATACGCCTGGTTTTATTGCAGACCTGAACACTCAAAACAGTCTTCTGCTCCGTTTCAACTCATATTTTGTGCAGATCATAATTATCAAGATGCTCACAATTCATATACACAGCTATATTTGTTGGTCAGGATAATCCATTTAGATTTCTATTTTGTCCATATATCGTGTTTTACTTCATTATGATCACCGTTGCTTCTCATAAGGGCACAAATTTTGTTTCATTATGATATTCGTTGCTCACCATTACCCCATAATGTAATATCCATTTACTGATTTCTTTCTTTGCCCCCTTCGGCCCCAGCCACTGCCTTTTAGTTCTTCAACTGTCCCTTTTTTCTTTCTGTTTCCTTCCTGCTTGCTGTCTCACCTCTCTACACCTTTTTCTGGCGTTATATTGTTGCAGCGCCTAATATCAATCAATCAATCAATCTTTCTTTGCCCCCACAGGTAAGGCCGGAAGTGGCACCTCTGAGACCAAACACTGGAGTGACATGATCACCAAACCAAGGCAAACAGTGGTGATGTGGCACCGCCTTAAGCCAGAGTGAGGGCCATCGCTCCTCTCTCTACCCCGCCCTTGCAGCCTGGCGTCCGGATGGAGGTCGCGGCATTGAAGAGGAACCAATAATTTCCTAATCCGCTCAAATTGACCAGAGCACAAATGTCGTGAAATTTCAGTAGCTGAGTTTATGTAAAAAATGAATATGCAATCTGTTTGATTGTGATCTTGTTTTTTTTTCTGTAGTAAGCATCGGGATGGAATTCTAACGATGTCCAGGTATGGATTACAAGGGCTAGATATGACTATCTCATTGCTGGGGCTCTCCACCTGCTTACTGTATATGTATTATCATCATGTTATGTAGATTTGCCTGATGACGCCCTTCCCTTACATAAGATATCAACACTTGTCTGCCAAGCCTTCTGCCACCACCACCCTGCCACACAATGATGACGTGATTTTACAAAAAAACAAAACAAAACAACTTAAAGAAAGATGAACAAGCATTTGAAATGTTTGCCTTATAATGTATTCATCTTCAATCGCACAAATCTCTTCAACAATGCTTGGTTTTTTACCAATGCGAAACACACGAACACCAGGGTGGAAGCAGTAATAGTAATGGAGGGATTTGTTGATGCGTGTGCGGGAAGGCAGGCAAACTTGGGCTCTGGCATATATTTTATTTTATTATCTTCATGTTTAAGGCTTGTAATAAAATACAAGGCAGTGTGACTGATCTTGGGCCACCAACAGAGAAACATATATCTGTATATTTTAAATGATACTTTATAGAGCAGTACATATTTTCGGATAACAATAAAATAATACTGTTACTGACACCATTTTGGAATATCTTGTCGAAACAGAAAAGTGGAAGTTGTGGTCAGTAGGAGGATGCGTCATTTTAAAGAATACATAGTTTGTTCACCTGCACATCAGGGACACAGTAACAAGACGTCGTTTGTTTTTTCAGTACAGTATTCTGGAATCGTGAACATTCAATAGGTAATGCCAGTAATTTAAATCGCTTTAGTCTTCATAATGGTACTGTAAAGCAGCTGACAAATTTGACTTGTCTGTTTATGTTCCCAAATTCACTGAAAGTCGTAGCAGAGCATCTGATGGATAGTGGCGTTCCCGTATAAGTCTATGCATCTCTCGCAGTAAGGTGTTGTAGTTTTAGCTGTGACAGGCAAAAACTAGAATTGGTGGTCTTAGTGGGCTGTTTATTGAAGTCTTTTGTTTTCTATTGACCATTGGGCTCATTTCGTATTGTCTGATAGAGAAAAGTAAGTGGTGGCGTAGCTGTTAATTAATCTCAGATACTGTTTGTAATGGTCTGATAATTTTGCTTTGAAATTCGGTTAGAGCGGACATTCTGTACAATACACCAGCGTGTTGACGTATAATGTAGGATCTCTTTGTAATATATTGTATATGTGGCTCAATACATAGAGAGGATATATATATATAAATGAATATATGAACTATTTAGCTTAGTCTAACAGAGCATAATATTGTCAAGTGGTGAGCAGTTTCAACAGGGCAGTGCTGGGGGGCTTGTTGTCAGTTGTTGCGAATGGGATAATGAGCCCTCAGCACTGCCGCCAACACCAGGCTTCTCCCATCCCCTCACCTCCTCTCCCTCCACCTCCTCCTCAACCCACACACAGGCTACACTTCACCCGACTCTTTTTCTCAGCCACCGGGATACAATCGTGGGGTAATATTATTCTGTCAGATAAACTGTAGACTAATGATTCCTCCAAACCATGCCACAAAACAGATTCCCCTCAATCTGGGTACTGTTATGTGGCCCAAGTTGAAGGACTCTGTAGCCTCCAATTCACCAACATCACAGACCCCGTGTAGACATAATCCTAATTCACACCTTTGCATTGAATGGTGTTTGTACTCACAAGTGTTGATTCATTTTCCTGTTGTGCTGTTTATTATCAAAGTTAGTAATTGAAGTTTGTGAAAGATTAGCAGATGTGCAGTTTTCCGTGATAGTGTTGCAGAATACATTTTAAGGGGAGCATTAACAGTTTCACTTATCCTTCAGTGAAATAATTAGATATACAGTAGTAACATGTCTTTGGTTCCTGGCAGGATTGATGTCACATGATGTACAGTCATGGACAATAATTTCATACCTGTTCTGAGACTGTAAGCATGTATTAAAAGTTAGTAGATTAATTAATGAGAAGTTACTTTTTTCATGTACTGTTTGTCTGTAGGTTGATATATTTCAAATGAGAGATACGACATACTGAGTTTAAATCAATAATGTAATTGTTTAGACCATGAGGAAATGACTGTGACTAGAGACAGAAGAGACAGGTGTTGCCAACTGTACAAATGAATACAGTATACACTTACCATAGAGTTCAACCATTCCTCATGATGAGTGTGTGTGAAATAAGAATATGACTATAACAATATTGAACGATATGCATATGGTATTACAAAGTTTATACAGCACTCCCACTTCTTATGTTATGGCACCGGATGCCCTACATGTCGAGTGCCTGCCGCTGGGGGAGTAATGATCCAATGCACTGTTACATGTCATTCATAATTATATCATTTGATAATAATAGTGATTTCATTATTATTTTTGTACCTGTGCCAGTTATTTTTATCGTCAATACGGTAGACTAAGAAAGGGCAGTTTTTGCACTTGTGATGTGATTACAGTACTGTATATGTTTTCATAAACATTGTAATATTCAAGTTTACTTATAAGTACCGTGTCTTCTCGCTTTTATATGATAAATTACAGTATATATATATTCCTCTAAATTGTACATCCCTTACTTGTGACCAATATGTATAACTTTACTACTGTACAGTAAGTGTCTATATTTTATATTAGCATTACAATATTTTTGTATGTCTATTAAACTTCCAACATGTTGAATCACAAAACGGATTCCATCATGTACACGTCTTGATAAAGACACGTCCTCATGTTCTTCACTTCATCATTGCTGTGTACAGACATGTCTATACATATAGTGAAACTAAATTTGTTGTCATGTTCAATGAGGATTTCAGTAATATATTTGTTTACATTAGATAATGCTGCAAGGCAGTTATCATGGAATGTTCTGGAGACCAAATTTCAAAAGGGGGGGAAAACATTATTAAAAGTATTCAAATGGTGACCAACTGAGATCACAATCTTTTTCATTGTCAAGGTTTGTCACATAATTGTAAATATGATAACTGTCGAGTGAATGCAGAGTGACCATTCAGTGAACAGTTAAATTTTTAAGTGATAATAAACTGTAGCCTACATTTTTCATTGTTACATCCCAAGCTCTTATAACAAATAAATCACGCTACAGCAAGAAGAAATGATTGACATGATGGAGTACACTTTCTTTTGCAATACTGTACAGCAAATGTGATGACCATAATGCAATTGGTGAAAATTTAAAGTTTTCGTGATAATAATCCTATTGAAAAATATTGTTGTGTGACTAATGATAATGGAGAATGTAAAGTCTTTCCTTCTGCATAAAAATGAAAGCAATGATGTAACAGATGATGAAGATGATGATGATGATGATTAGTGCTGTATTTTCTAAGAGTAAAAAGCTATTTTAATGGAGGATGAATTTTTCCTCTTTTTGAAGGAGTGAATTCCCTTCGTGGGTGGCTAGCAGGGTGAGATAATGCTAGTCCTCCCTCCCACCTCACTTACACCCGGCGCACTTTGGAGGAACAATTTTGCCTCTTATGTGGTATTCTCTCTCCTCCCTCCTCCAGTGGTCTGTGTCCCTTGTCCTAGCCTCTCCTCCACATCCTCCTCCCCATGCCGCCATCACCTGCCTTTATCAATTTAACCATTCGCACAGGGCAGCTATTTTCAACAATTTTTGGGGAATAGGTATTTTTGCTGTTTGTGTGTTACATATAGACAAACTTCGCAGGCAACCAACGAACACCTTTCTTTTCTATCACTCCCGATTTCTTCCCTATTTGAAAGTAACTTCCAACTATCCCATAAACCAATTGTGTGGCGTTGTAATAAATGTTATTCATTTTGTATGACATATCGACCTCGCCTTCAGGAGTTAGGTATATTTTTGGTTTTAACTTATTACTCCTGTTCGGGTGAAATCCAAAGAGCTGGTCTCCTGTGGTCTCTACCCAGAAGCCTCTTTGATGTCCTTGATGTTCAATTGTTTATATAAAGATGAACACACGAGGGGGAGCTAAAAAGAAGAGTGTTTCACTTAAGCTCTCTTTTAACCATCACACCCCTCTGGTGTTTGTCTATTGGTAAACAGGCACTTTGAATATGCACTTGTAATATCTGTTGGAGCTCTTTCTCTCTATATGTGTACATGTGAATGTATAGCTTGTTTATTTAGTAATACACGGTGGTTGGAGCCATGTCTCTTCACACAGCTTGGCACACACTAGCCTTCTCTCACATTACATTTACACTTGGGTGTGCCTACAAACACATCATTATATATGACCATGTTTAACATTGACTTTCTCAATACAACTTTTCACATACATCAGACCAAATGTTACTTATTACTAAATTGGCTTACCTTAACTCTGCTTAACCTGACTTTATTACTAAATGAATTTCACAAAATGTCGAGAAGCAAACTGTATGTATGTGAATCTAATATTAACACTGAATCTTATACAGTATTTTCAATCTAAGCATACTTATACATATCCACTTACAATTAACACACATCTGACATCACACATACTCTATTTTTTGGTGGCGAAATAGTCGTGATTGTTGTTCGTTTGTGACTTGAACATTTATCTCCACCAGATATCTGCAGTTCATCTCTAGGTCTTCTCCCGTCACTGATCTTTTTGCCAATGACAATACAGAAATTACTTATCAGTCAGTAAGATATATATAGCTGCTGTGAACTTACTCCTAGACATATAACTATTCGGTAGCATCAGCCAGTCAGCGACAGGAGAGGATATATGTAAACAACTTATTCAATCAAGCAGCTTTCAAATTGCTTCATATTTGAGGATAATAATATTAATGCCTACATAAAGATGGAAACAGTTGTAAATGTTGTGTCATAGAGCCCCGTTGGACATCAGATTGCAGTATTGTCATCAGTATTCTGTGTCCAGGTGACTTTTTACATCATGGAAGATCACCTGTCTACAACTTACTCTCTAGCACTGTCGTGGCTACTGTCTGCCAGTCTTACTAGGCTTGTGTCTGCGGCCCCACAGTAAACAAATAGAAGCACTATGTAATGCTCCTACCATGTCATTCTCCCTCAACTGTTGTTAATTTTCTTAGAACAAATGTGATGCACGTCTGTTTGTAAGATGAGAGGCTCGAGTCCCTGAGAAAGGTTTTGCTGTAAACACAGAGAACTATCCCTGCTTGAATCTCATACCACTGTGTTATGAGATCCAAGTACCAGTACCGGTACTTATAGAGGTACTGAAACTTTGACTTCATTGTACTGATGGAAAATGACATTTGAGGACACTTGGAATTATATGAATTTTCTTCTAAACCTTTATCATCGTGATGGAAATTAAGAAGTGAACTCGCGATGGTTTGTTGTAATAATATAGACTGATAATATTTCCATAGTTTCAAATGAAAAGTCTAAAATTGTCAAAAGTGTTCAATCTTACATTGAATTATATTAAACTATTTTATAAAAAATTTATAAATTGTGTAATAGAATAATGTGTTGTAATTCTCTTCTGAACACATGTACAGTGCAGCGCATCCTACGTGTGTGTCAACTTTGTAAATCAGATCCTTCACAGACACCAAATAACTACAAACATTACTTTATACCCCAGGACAGGAACATCGCCAGAGGTACATACAAACATTTTGGGCCAAATTTCAGCTTGTGTTTTAGTCATGTGAGCTCAGTTACTCTATGGCAAAGTCCTTCACTCTTATATCACTTCGCACTTATAAATTTGTGGAGAAAACATAATATTACTTTCAAATTAATCAGTGTATAATTCATTACATTATTAATTCTGTTATTATTTTACATGTCTTTTGCACTGAGCTAATATATTACTGTTTATTTTTGCAATATATGATAATTGGTACTTGTTGCATTGTTTGTTTTAGGAATACAATTACAGTCTGTTTCAAATAGCAGGACTGAAGGTCATTCAGATTATTAGATTTCTTGGACTGTTGGAAGGACTTTCAAAAATACTAATTATGTGATATTTCAGTACTATTTCAATATCCACTCATTTACAAATCAATTAAAATGGCGAATGATTGATGACTCCTGCTGCTTTTCTCTCTTGTCACTGGGGTTCATTTTGCACTCACTTTGAATTGTTAACTATAGACTCGAAAACTTTGGACTATTGAGATTTCATGATTATTGTACGTTTATTGTATTTGGTGACAAAATGAACAAAAGCAAGACTCTTTGGCCTGGCCTCGGCACAAGCACCTTACTGGGAAACAATTATCATATAGGATGCGACTGCACTGTAGCCTACCATTATAATGTAAAGAAAAAACCTTCAAAAATGATAAATAGAAATTGTTACAACTATATATGTAGGGAAAGGGAAAGAGGAAGTGCTGCCAAAAAATTTCAATCATTCAGCCCCAAGGGGATCACGGTTGTTGAAGAAATGTGGGTGGCGGTGTGTGCAGGGTGTGGGTGTGGCAGAATGTGGCTTGTGATGGGGCGGGAGGTTCAGCCTAGCCAGCCAGTGCCTCCCTCTCCTTCCTCCCTCCCTACCCTTACATCACTGCGTAATCTGCGTTAAACATTGTATATAAATTTAGCAGAGCGACGTTTTCCCCTTACCTGCGCTTAAACACTATGGTTGCCCTTAACAGTGAATGTGATTGGATTAAGTCAGAAATATAGTAATGAAAAGTGGAGTCTTGTTTCCCCATATCCTTCCTCATAATAATTTATGGTATTATTTGATGTAATGTTCATCTTAAGATTGGTTTAAGTTCAAGGATGATTTCCATTATGTCTTGTTTTCTAGCAGTATAACAAAATAGTATGCTAGAGGTAATATATAGGTGGGTAGGCCTATTTATCACCATTCCCAGGAGTTACCCAAGCTCATCAGAGTAATATAGGTGACTATTTAGTTACCACATTTAAATCCTTAGAGAATGGATCTTCACTATCATAGAGAAGTAACGAAAAGCACCAATAAATTCAAGGTATTGTGGATATAGTGCTTGGCAATATTGCAGAGACCACTAGGTGTAAATTCTCATTACATAATATTATATGAAAAAAATACATATATTATTAAAGACCAACAGCTATAGTTACTCATCAATTATCAAGGGTGTTTCATGGGAAGGTGTTTCAGGACTGTCGGACGTGACTGTACAATTGAAAAATGTTAGATTATTATTCATGAATGAGCGACTGTACACAATGAGAGGCAAAAGTCATGACCCAGAAAATTGGTAAACACTTCAATCTGGTTAACAAGGAATCTTTTGAGCTCAGTTGGAAGGTGCATGTGGCCTGGGTGTTATTGTGGTTTCTCTTATGTCATTAATTATCGACACGTTTATTTCTTTCACTACATATAGACAAATGAGAAAACCAAGTATACGTTTAAAAAGGAAGATAAACTGGGATTAGGTCATTTGAAGACTGCTTGCCTTGGAAATAATTAGGGTTAAGATGAATTTCCCTCGATCGCTTCATAATGTAAGTCTAATAATGTTGTCAAGGTTTAGATATATTTTGTGCAGGAATCAATAGATAGATCGAATGATTAAGTGATGAAAAGGCAATTTTGATGTTTACTACAACAAACATAATTCTTTAAAGTTCTTTATTTGCTTTTAGTAAAAGCCCCAACACTCTAGGGAATAATCCTACTATATAATTGTGAAAAATTGACAAGTGTTGCAATAAGAGTGTAAGAAGGGTAATGGTGTAATGAACATGAGAGAAAACGAAAGCCTAAAAGCAGAGACTACAGTAAATCGCGCGACCTATAGCCTCGATTTATTTCCTTGCCGCAGGGAGGTATGTACTCCAAGTCAAATGGCAAATTCATATATCCTATAACTCCTAAACATGAGGATACATATTAAATAGTGTTTAGTTCCTATAGGAACTAAAAAGAAAAACCACTCCACACGGTGCCTTTATACTAATTATACTCGGATAATTAGATTGAATCTACCAAACCACACAACAAACTACCAGCCAACATGGACAAACTACAGACTTGGAGGTCTTAAACAGGCCGATTGCTGGTTGGAGTCGTATGTCATCCTTTGCTGGAGAAGACAGTGAGTCATATAGCAATCAAAGGTGTTTTCGTGTGCGTGTGTTTTTGTATGGGTTCGATAATATACAAAGAAGATTATATTAACGTCTTTGAGTAGGTAAATAATTAATGAAAGAATAGCGGAGGAAAAGTTTAGCTGTCTCCACGTTCGAGGAATCCAATTGGTGGATTTGTTGAGTGAGTTGCCATTTCAAATGTACTTTACTTATGGTAGAATAATATATTGGGAATAAATACTTAATGAATTTAGAACACTTATATAACTTCAGTGCATCCAAATAATTGAAGTCTATAATAATGTTAGTATTGCTGGCGGTGTCTTACAATAATTCAGCATCATTTGTTATAATTATCACAAGTTGGCAGCTGTGGGTCTGGCCACGTGATGAGAGGGAGGCAAGGTGTTGATGGGACTGACTCACATTGCCGGCTTTTAGTCTGTCAGTTGTATTCTCTCCGGGTGGATCTCGCTGCTCTGTGTCGCTTCATCGATTGGTAAGCATTATAAAAGTTTCTCGTAGCTGATTAACATATTTATTCACATATAAACGGGTGATGGTTAGCTGTGAGTTTCCTTTACAAGACAGTGTTTAATTAAATAAGCTTTCAGTGCAAAATTGTACAGGGATTTGGAGGAGTTGGAAATGTTCTTATGGAGAAACAGGGCAATAGCTTGATACAGATTGCATATTGTTGAGGCTGTCGAACTGCACTTAAATTATTAGGAAAAAAATTAATTTACGTAAATATATGTGCCGGTGTCTCTGTACTCATTACATAATTTTTTGGCAGCTGTTGGTCACGTGAGGAGTGATGGTACGAACCGAGGTGTCAACAGGCCTTGTTCTCACTGCCTGCCTTCAGTCGGTTTGATGTGCTGAATGTGTGAGGATGTGGCTGTCCTGATTCTTGCTGCAATAATTGGTGAGTATACTTTCAACAGTTGTATGATCTAATTGTGATATATTCTAAAACATTTATTGGGTATATCAATATTAATTATCCAAAATAAAAAATTATTGGTTTGAAATAGTCTTCTCAAGAAAAGCGATCTTTTGGTATAAAAATATTCAAATCGTCCGTTTCAGATGAGACGCCTGTAGTCCTGTATTGATGTGGAACTTTATTGGACAAGGAATCAGCATGACTGTTTGGCCAGGAAAATAGTCTCTCCAACACCACATCCACCTGTGTTTCTGTTCAAGTCGAAGTGATATTGCAACATGGCTTTAGAAGGTTGGTACTACAGTATTTTACAGATACAGTTTTTGTGTAATATTTGTAAATAGTTAAGGTATTTATTGAAAGAATTACCGTTTCGTAGCAGTGTTGCCAGATCCGGCTAGGTCCCAGTAGTTTGCCCAGGTAAGGTCAGGTTAATTTCAAAATGCCCCATTTTGGAAATGGGGCATGTGTGGAGGAAATGCCATAGAAGAAAATAGTCTTAGGATGGTCTAAATTAGTGGGTAATGAAGGTAGAAAAACCGTACGCAATAACTAATTCTTTCAATATTTACCATAGTTAATCCCTATCAAAGGTTGAATTATTGTAACGTTTATAAGTGGCATTGAGTTATTTTAATCTGGTATATTGTATTCACCCATACAATCAGTTTGTCTAGCTTAGTTCATCATTATAGCCATGTTGGTATAACCTTGTTGAAGGTATAGTTTAATTGTATTAGTCAACTTTTACCTATTGCATTGAAGATAGTTAAGCTACAGACCGAAATTAATATTCATAGTCTATAGATGCAAGAGTATCATGTAGGCATTATACCATTGTACAAGTTCAAGTTGTGGGTTCCGCAGAGGGCCGCTCATGGGCAGCATAATATGCGGGGGTTGTGCGGGGGATTTAAGGATCCAGGGGAGGTTTAGGATTGGGGATCCTATTTCTATACGTGTCAAGAGTGGGGCTATTAACTGCGTGAGATGGGAGATGATTCCACTCTTGGATGCTGCGGGGAAAGAATGAGTGCCTAAATATATCAGTGCTTGTCTGGTATGTATGGTATTTTTATTTTAAGCTGTGGCTGCCTCTAGTGGATCGTATACTTGTAGGGTGTAGATATGTGTCTTTGTCTATGTCAACTAACTTGTTTGTGATTTTTTATATCATCTGTTGTCTGTATCTGTCTTCGTGTTGTCAATGGGTCTAGTGTTGTCTTGTTTAAGCAGAGTGACTGATGTAGTGTGTGTAATCACGTCTGGCCCATCTTGCAGTTTTATTTTGTATGTACTCTAATTTAATGATGATATTGTTAGTGTGTGAGTCCTAGACGGTGTCGCAGCACTCTAAGTGTGGCCGAACGAATGTATTACAAGCACTAATTTTGGCGTCTGTGTTATACCTGATGAGGTTCCTGCGCAAGAACCCCAGGACCCTACTAGCTTTGGCCCTGATGCTACCTATGTGTGTGTTCCATCTCATGTCCCCTGAGATGTGGACGCCTAAGTATTTGTAGGAAGTGACTGTGTTGAGGTTGGGGTTATGTAGCTGGTATGTATGTAGCTGGTATGTATGTGGAATGGGAGTATGGGCTCGGGTAAAACGGATATGATGGCATTTGTCTGGTCTAAATGTCATCTGCCACTTGCCTTCCCAGTCATTAAATGCAGTTAGGTCGTCCTGTAGTCGAAGGCAGTAATTCCTAACTTTGATTGGTCTGTAGACTAAGCTATCGTCTGCTAATAGTCTAGTGGTAGAGGAAAGTGAGAGTGGGTGGTCATTAATGTATGAAAGGAAGAGAAGTGGACCCAGAACAGTGCCCTGGGGTACCCCAGAGGTCACAGGAACAGGTGGAGACTGACTACCGTCAAGAACTACATGTTGCTTTCTGGTAGTCAAGAACGTTCTAATCCAAATTGGTACTGACAAATATTAATCTTTATAGTCCATCTGGCCCTGGTGTCCTGCCCTGTTATCGTGGTGGAAGGTATGCAGGACTGACTTTTGATCCACGGGTGGCTGCTGGAGCTTAACACTTGGTGAGTACGAACTTAATGTTTTTTTGTTAACATCAGTTCTCATTAAAGGGAAAGTTTGATTTTAGAACAAAGTTTAGGTCGTCCAGATTATGGTAATTTAAGAACGCTAGTGATATTTCCACTGTAGCTATAGGGAAATAAGCCTTCTTAGTGTACCGGGGAAGGTTCTTACTGAGAGACTGATTGAAGTAACGGGGAGGGTTCAGAAAGGGTAGAGGGTGTGTGGACTAGATTCGCATTAAAATCAATAGGGGAGAGATATATTGGGAAGGGTAGGAAGTTGTATGCTGCCTTCATGGACTTGAATGCATACGATAGTGTTGATAGGAAAGCTATGACAGAGGTGTTGAGAATTTATGGGTCTTTACTGAAAAGGCATTGAGGCCTTTTATGCAGATGCGAAAGCATGCGTACGGGTAGAGGGTGGTCTAAGTGAGTTTTAATATTAGTGTAGGGCTGAGACAGGGGTGTGTTATGTCACCATGGATGTTCAATATATATATATGGATGGTTGTATGAGAGATGAACTCCAAAGTGAATGGCCTGGGGGTGAAGTTGAGGCTGAGTGAAGTAAATTTGTCCTTGGTGGCAAGTTTATTTGAGGATGAGACTGTTGATGGCTGAGAGTGAAAGGGAGTTGCAAAGGGTGGTGGACGAGTTTCAGTCTGTGTAAATGAAGGAAACTGGAGGTGAATGTTGGTAAAAGTAAAATTATGGTATTTGAGAGCAGAAACTGAAGTGATTGACTGCTACACCTTAGAGTGGAGGTACCAACTGGGACTAAGTGCGAGATAACTGAGGTGTGAGAAGATGGAGAAAGTGAAGGAGTCTGAGTACAGTTCTGTGTAAACATGGAAGTATGGAAGGAGAAATTAGGGGTAGAAGTGAGTATGGAAGTGAAAAGACCTTCGGTTAGATAACAGAACACGGCTTGACCAAATAAGGAGGGAGTGTTGGAACAGGGAAAACTGGAGACACTTCTGCCGTGGCGTCAGAGCTATAAATAGATAGATCTCTGAGTTTCGTGCTTGTTTCCTCGGTAATTAAAGTATGGTAAATATAGTGAAGGCACCTTCTCGGAATTCGTTAATGACGCTAGTTTTTGGAGCCAGTATATATACTTGGCATAGAGAGGAGTTAGTTTCTGTATGAAATTGTTTCTATATTAAAATCACCCCTCCCCCACCTGCCTTCAGCTCGTTGATGGGATTTATTGAGGTGGCGATATTACTATAAACTGACTGGCACTTAGAATATTAATAATCTTTTGTTCAAAAGATCACACATGTCAGTGATAACTTACGCTTTCCACGTTAGTGTGTAGATTAATAGTTATCAGTTCCAAATGTTGCATCCATAGGTACTAAAAAATTGTGGAGGAAGCAACACCACGGTAAAGAGTACCCTCCCCCCCCCTTTGTATAGGCTGTCGAATACCAGACAAACGGATTCAAATAATTCGTATCTGACGCAAATCAGTGAGTTTGCTGGCTTGTTTTTAAAGTAAAAACTTCAATGATAAACTTTCCTCATAGCTTTGTACCTGTTTATTTGACAAGCGGGCTCTCAGCATTCTCATAATTTCGTTATTTAAGGTAGTCAGTCAAACTTGGCAGATATTAGACTAGAGAATTTTATAGTTCAAATAATATTCACTTTGCTATTGTCAATTTAGTGCACCATAGTAAAGTTTTCAGTATAAAATATAACTTTTCTCGCATTGTGTTACATGAATACTGCATCATTATTATGGAGTGATAGGAATTAGCATTTAAAATGTTTTTTTTTGTAGATTGCAGAAAAATATTCAGAGCTGTCGGTTTCAGATGTGACGTCTGTACGGGAATTGGCTCAAGTGGTGACTGCAATATGGATATGATATAGAGACTGACTGCGAATGGCAAGGGCCAGGTTGTTCGTCAATTATCCTGGCTATGCCGACACGTCAGGAAAATACCCCCTACATCAACTCAACATAGATGCTGACCTCTCCTGATAGTGACGCAGAAGAGAAGCTACGAACCCCACTGACTTCAATAATCTGGGGCTATAGATTGGAAATGTACAGTTGAAGCCAATAATTGATTCAAGTATTGGAGCGATTTTATAAGTATATACTGGTATGACAGAAAACCTCTCAAAAAATGGTTAATAAATTTTGATGGCAACTCATGGACTCTTTATACTGTATGGAAATAAAACTAGTTTATTATGTAGTATTTTATTTATAGACTACCTGTTATTCCTACTACAAGAAGCAAACAGACTAATTCTAATGAAGGTTAATAAATTTCACAACATAACTCAAATTTAAATTGACTACTGTGCATTGTTTGATCCTGGAAGACAATTGTACCCGAAATAAATTAATTATTTCCAAATAAAAAAAAAAAACTCTGCAAGGGAGAGTGGATGTGATTATTCATAAACAGATGTAGATTACAGGTAATCAAAGCTAACTTGGCATTCATATGGACAAGGGCTGCAGGTTGGATATACAACATTCGAATTCCTGTATAACTGCAACAAACATAAAATGCCTCTGAGAGTTCGCCTTTACTCTACATTGTAATACTTAATCATTCTGAACTTGACAATTTTATTATAGGTGACCAAAAAAACTAAGTTTTGTATTCGCAATCCCATACCTAATGTTTCATCCACCATACAATCTTAATTAAGCAACTGAACATATTTCTTTAACTATAATTTACCATTTAAGTATTATAACCAGTCTTGCAAGGACCAATATCTGTTGCTGTATGAATGTTTTTTCCACCCCTGCAGCAATAATATCAACTTTCCTTTAATTATTCAACCCTGACCTATAATGGAACAACCAAATTTTGCAAATACACGTACCGAGTTGGAACCTCAATATCTTCTAGAGCTGCAGCAATATCATCCATGGATAACCAGTCAGTCCATACCTTCACACACAATGCAGGGTTGGTCAATGATGAGCTGTAGAAGTAAAAAAAATTGTCAGTGCATTTGCTTAAGGCCTCTAAATAATAAAATATTAAACGTATACTTGTGCTATAAACTTTGCCAATGGCTTCAAAGTAAGTAGGACCTACAGGACAACGATGCCTCAAACTTAACTTTTATATACAGTCGGCAGCACAAGTTCGCTTCATTTCATCATGTCTATATGAGATATAGTGATGTAGCATTCTGAATGCAAAGATAACTGATATACTTCTCGTGTGATAAATTACATATGTTAGAATAGAAACTGGTTCAGAATGCATGTCTGGTCATATTTGCATTATTAGATACACGAGATGTACACGAATTTATGCTGCCGGCTGTACTATAGTCTATTTCATCTCATCTGACAACGGCCATATGTAAAATGGCAACATTGCATTGCCAGCTCATGATTGGCTGAACAAATAGTCCTTAACCCTTGACTCGTTGTTATAAACATTTAAATTAACTTCATTGTATGATCCTGAGATGCAAAGAAAATTATCATTTGTTATTTCATATATGCAAATCATGTCCATCTGTTACATTGACCATATAAACAGACATGAAAAATTCAAATCCAAGTCGACCATCTTCAAACGTAAACGAACACAATATTCCAGTCAATTTTGTTTCTCGAGTTTTACTTAGATAATTAGATATGTCTTCATAGGCATTCTTAAAAGGTATTCTAATATTTATTGAATTAAAATGGCATGAGAATTGTTATAATATAGACAGAAATATGAGTAGAGCTATAGAAAAAAAAAAAGCTCACCTCGTATTTCTGTCTATATTATAACAATTCTCATGCCATTTTAATTCAATAAATATTAGAATACCTTTTAAGAATGCCTATGAAGACATATCTATTTATCTAAATTTACAAATTAATGCAAAATATGAAGCACGAACTAAAGCCGTAATGAGACTGTTCATATAGATACCTCTAAAGTGACACTGTCTTGTGCATCGCATTCCAAGTCAGTTCATAATATTCCTGTATCAATTCAATTCCCGATGTTTACATTGATGTAATATGATGGTGGACAGAATTACCTCTATATTACTATTATAGATTTCCGGGAATTATGAGTAAGATTCTATCATTATGCTTACCAGGTAACGAATTAATATACAGGAGAACACTTGGATCCTGTCAGGGTGAACACTGACGACCGACTGAAAGCAGCCTAGGGCGAGGCTAGCCAGGCAGGAGCAGGAGGTGGGGACTGTCATACCCTCTACCCCCCCCCCCCTTCCTGCCTTCATCCTCCTCCTCCTCACGTGACCAGCAGATTCACAGCTGCCAACGAATTATATTATGTTAGTATTATCGTGAGCAACAGCCAATTATATAGACATTATTATATAAAAGAACTGTATTTTATTAATTATTTTAAATTCTTTACTAGAGATTTATTCACATAATATTTTATACCTGTAATATTAATACTGTATTCAGTTTATTCTGCATGACAACTAGGCCTAAATCTGAGAACACATCGATGCTTCACACGGTTCTCAAGCTTCGAATAATAAACGACTCAGGCCAGCAATAAGCTTGTTATGGGGGTAGTATCCTTTAGGTACACTCTCCCAAAAAAGTATCGGCATTGTTGGCTAGATCCTGCTGAGAAAAGATCGAAGCTACATGTATGACTGTACTGTGGGGTTGGTATTCCTGCTGGCAATGAGTTGACTCTCATTTCTGTACTAACGTGAAAATATCCTCTAGCATACATAATTCATGCATTAGGCAAGTCGTGGAGTAAGAGTTGTGACTTCATTTTTACAGATATATGTTATGTGATTTTAATGATTGATGGTTTGGGGAATTTACTGAATTATTGAATATAATGAGAATGATAACCCAGAGAATAAAGTTACCAAAATCGGATTTTAACCAAAAAGGAATCTTTGAGTAGATTTGCTGTAACTGTAGTATTTTGTCTTAAATATAATGCAGTTATAGCATAGGGTAGGATTAAGTAGGCTTATACTTTTTCTTCTCATACTTCTAAATAAGATTTTGTAAAGTAACACAAACAGACATTGCCCTCTCCAGAAAGTGACGTGTATAAACAAACATGTGAAGCAACCAACACCTCAAAGCTTCACTCGATAATCTCGGGGCCTCAGTCTCAGGCCACGACTGACGGCCTCCTGTCCCGAGGTAGAGGTATATATATATATAAAAAAAAAGTAAAAATAAAATAAATAAAAAGAAAGATAACGTTATATACCATTCGGCAACTACGGTGTGGATTAGCTGTTTTCAGCATTAGAAAGGGGCAAATCTTACGATAATATTTTAAATTTATCTAATAGGTAAAGAAATGCGAATATGTTTCGATTTGCAACCACTATAATTTCTCTGACTCATGAAGCAATACGAGTATGCATAATTGGCAACTGATCGGCAGGAATACCACTATCTATAAGGTTTCAAAGCAATGTACCATAATGCTACGTTTATTGTTTATTTTGTTCATTCGGTAAAATGCCGATAATTTTTTGGGAGAGTGTACATTACATCGCCTTGAGTCCTCCAAAGTATGCCAGGATTGATTGATTGATTGATTGATTGATATTAGGCTCCGCAACAGCGTAGTATGTCAGGAAACAGGACCAGATAAGCAAAAGTAATGGTGGCTTGTTGCCTGGAATAGTTTGGAGAAATCAGTTGTTCCAGATTTACCAACACTACTAGCCTATCCCCTTAAGACTTGCCAGGTGGTAGTTTATCCGTGTGTGTGTGTAACAAGAAAACTACACAATGGAGGTCAACCAGTCAGGGTTTGTAGTGAGAGATGTCCTTTTCCTAGGTGGATTGCCAACCATGACTAACAAGCCAATACCTGCCTTCATATGTGTAATTCCCTTTTTCTGTTGTAAATGGGGTTCCCAGCAGGAAGCTCATCACACATGACATCAGTAGGTTATGTTAGTTAATAATTAAAATTGGACTTTTTTTATATAAATACTGGCGTATATACTGTATCGTACCCTGGAGTGAACGTAATGAAGTAAAGTAAATTTATCCCTGATTCAATATTCATCACCACATAAAAACACGTCTATTATAATTATCCTCAATGGGCCAAGATCTAGAATTCTAGATCTTGCAATGGGCTACATGGCCTATATTCCTAGCTAGGTATAGTGTACTTCTACTAGTTTTGTATTTCAGTATTTACGATACGAAGCTACAGCAACTTACATTACACACTTGACGTTTGGGTTATCGTATTTCAAAGTAAATATACGAGTCATCCATATAATCTCTCATTCCTTCCCATTCTTTTTCCAACCCTTCCCATTCTCCTTTCAACCTTCCCATTCTCCTTGTAACCTTCCCATTCTCCTTCCAGCCCTTCCCATTCTCCTTCCAACCCTTCTCATTCTCTCGTCCAAAACCTTCCCATTCTCCTTATTTTTTGACAAAGGGACTGTCTTTCACCATCACAGTTCATTGGCCCCTCCCCGCCAATGACAGTGGTTGTCAACCAAAATATTAATAAATACATAAATAAAATAATATAATAATAATGATAATAATAATAATATTGAAAGAAATAACACCTGAAAAGAAATTGAACCTGAAAAGAAATAACACCTGAAAAGAAATAGAACCTGAAAAGAAATAACACCTAAAAAGAAATTACACCTGAAGGGAAATAACACATGAAAAGAAATTATGCCTGAAAATAATTAACACCTGAAAAAATTACACCTAAAAAAATACACCTAGAAAAAAATGACACCTGAAAAAATACATCTGGAAAAAAATGACACCTGAAAAAATACATCTGGAAAAATATTACACCTAAAAAAAGTACAACCTAAAAAAACAAAACTGAAATAACATTACACCAAAAAAACATTACACCTGAAAAGAAATAACACCTGAAAAAAATACAACTGGAAAAAAATTATACCTGATAAAAATTACACCTGAAAAAAATATGCCTAAAAGAAAATAGCACCTGGAAAAAATAATACATGAAAAAAATAACACTTATAAAAAAAATGCCACCTGAAAAAAAAAAAAATCCATCCATAAAATAAAATAAAATAAAATAAAATAAAATAAAATAAAATAAAATAAAATAAAATAAAATAATAATAATAATATTAATAAAAGAAATAATACCTGAAAAAGAAATAATACCTGAAAAATAATGCCTGAAAAGAAATAACACCTGAAATAAATACCCCTAAAAAAAATAACACCTGAAAAAAACTATAAAAAAAACACCTGAAAAAATAACACCTGAAAAAAACTAAAAAAAAAACACCTGAAAAAATAACACCTGAAAAGAAATTACACCTGAAAAGAAATTACACCTAAAGAGAAATTACACCTGAAAATAAATTACCTCTGAAAAAAAAACACCTGGAAAAAAATAACACCTAAAAAAATAACATAAACGCCAGAAAAAAAAATAACGCCAGAAAAAAAAATAACGCCAGAAAAATAACGCCAGAAAAAAACGCCCGGAAAAAAACGCCAGAAAAAAAAAACGCCAGAAAAAAATAACGCCAGAAAAAAATAACGCCAGAAAATAATAACGCCTGAAAATAATAACGCCTGAAAAAAATAACGCCAGAAAAAAATAACGCCAGAAAAAAATAACGCCAGAAAAAAATAACGCCAGAAAAAAATAACGCCAGAAAAAAATAACGCCAGAAAAAAATAACACCTAAAATAATGCCACCTAAAAAAAAAAAAAAAAATAACGACCTCCATCCACAGGGAACTGTGTGGTGAAATTGCATGGACTGTCTTTCACCTTCACAGTTCATTGGCCCCTCCCCGCCAATGACTGTGGTCGTCAACCAAAAAATAAATAAATACATAAATAAAATAATATATTAATAATAATAATGATAATAAAAAAATAATGCCAGAAAAAAAAAACTAACCCCAGTATAAAAAATAACGCCAGAAAAAAAATAACGCCAGAAAAAAAATAACGCCAGAAAAAAAACTAACCCCAGAAAATAATAACGCCTGAAAAAATAAATAAATAAAAAAACAGGCTGAAATAAAATAAAAAACAACTCCTGAAAAAAAATTAAAAAAAGCCTGAAAAATAAATAAAAAAGCATAAAAAATAAAAAGCTTGAAAAAAATTAAATAAAAAAAGCCTAAAATAAGTAAATAAATAAAAAACACCTAAAAAAATAATAAATCAATAAAAAAACACCTGAAAAAAAAACTGAAATAAATAAATAAATAAAACACCTGAAATAAATAACAAAAAAACACCTGAAATAAATAAATAAAGCACCTGAAATAAATAAATAAAAAATGCACCTGAAATAAATGAATAAATAAATAAAAAAAACTGAAAAAAATAAATAAATAAAAAAAAACTGAAAAAAGATAAATGAAAAAAGAGCCTGAAAAAAATAAATAAATGAATAAAAGCCTGAAAAACAAAAAAATTAAATAAATAATAAAAAAACACCTGAAATAAATAAAAAAATTAAAAAAACACCTGAAATAATAAATAAATAAATAAACACATAAAATAAATAAATAAATAAAAAAAAACTGAAAAAATAATAAAAAGCCTGAAAAAATAGATAAATAAAAAAAAGCCTAAAAAAAATAAAAAAAAATAAAATAAAAAAAAAATCATAAAAAAAAAAACTGAAAAAACACCCCTGTAATAAATAAATAAAAAAATAACACCTAAAAAAACACCTGAAATAAAAAACAGCACCTGAAATAAATAAATAAATAAAAAAAGCACGAAATAAATAAATAAAAATATAAAACCCTAAAAAAATAAATGAATAAAAAAAAGCTGAAAAATATAAATAAATAAATAAAAAAAGCCTGAAAAAAATATATAAATAAAAATGCCAGAAAAAAAAGCCTGAAAAAAAAAATAAACACCTGAAATAAATAGATAAATAAAACACCTGAAATAAATAAATAAATAAATAAAAAAACACCTGAAATAAATAAATAAATAAACACTTGATATAAATAAATAAATAAAAAACACCTGATGAAAATAAATAAATATGAAAACACCTGAAAAAAAAAACTCAAAAAAAACTAAAAAACTAATAAATAAATAAAAAAAGAATGAAAAAACTAAAACAAAAATTAAAAACAATCTGAAAAAATAAATTAGTTAATTAATAAAAAAAAATGAAAAGAAAAAAATATATATATATAACCTGAAATAAATAAAAATAAAACAAGCCTGAAAAAAATATATAAAAAGCTTGAAAAAAATAAGTACATAAAAAAAGCTAAAAAAATAAACAAAAAAGCCTGAAAAAAATCAATAAGAGAAAAGCCTGAAAAAAATAAATAGATAAATAAATAAAAAAAGTCTGAAAAAATGAATAAATAAATAACAAAAACAGAAAACTAATTAAAAAAAACAGAAAATAAATAAATAAATAAATTAAAAACCTGAAAGAAAATAAATAAATAAATAAATTAAAAACCTGAAAAAAAATAAAAAAATAAAAAAAACACCTGACAAAAAAAAAAGGCTGAAATAAATAAAATAAAAAAAGCGTCTGAAGTAAATAAAATAAAAAAAGCGCCTGAAATAAATAAATAAAAAGCCTGAAAAAAAATAAAAACCTGAAAAAAAAAAAAAAAAAAAATCTGAAAAAAATAGAAACAAAGTCTGAAAAAAATAGATAAATAAAAAAAGCCTGAAAAAATATACAAATAAAAATGTCTGAAATAAAATAAAAATAAATGAAGAAAAAGCCTGAAAAATAAATAAAAATAAATGAAAAAAAGCCTGAAAATAAATTAAAAATGCCTGAAAAAAAATAATTGAAAAAAAAACACCTGAAATAAATATATAAATAAAAAACACTTGAAATAAATAAATAAACACCTGAAATAAATAAATAGATAAATAAACACCTGAAATAAATAAAACACCTGAAATAAATAAATAAATAAATAAAACACCCGAAATAAATAAATAAATAAAAAAAACTGAAAAAAATAATAGAAAACACCTGAAAAAATATAAAATACACCTAAAAAACTGAAAAAATAAATAAATAAAAACTGAAATATATAAATAAAACAACCTGAAAAAAAAAATGAAAAATAAATAAATAAATAAATAAACAACAACCTAAAAAATAAATAAATAAATAAGCCTGAAATAAATAAATAAATAAATAAATAAATAAAAACCTGAAATAATTAAATAAATAAATAAAAACCTGAAAAAAAGATACCTGAAATAAATAAATAAATAAAAACAACCTGAAAAAAATAAATAGATAAATAAAAACAACCTGAAAAAAATTGATAAATAAAAAAATAAAAATAAAAATAAATAAATAATATAAATAATAAAAAAAAAAAACTGAAGAAAAAAAATTGAAAAAAACAACCTAAAAAAAAAAAAAACAATCTGAAAAAAATAAAGAAATAAATAAAAAAATAAAATAAATAAATAAATAAATACAATCTAAAAAAAAAAAAACACACAGAAATAAATAAATAAATAAAAAATAGCCTGAAAAAAAAAATTCATAAAAAAAACTGAAAAAATAAAAGATAAAAAAAACAACCTGAAAAAATAAAAAAATAAAAAAAACTGAAATAAATATATAAATAAATAAATGAATAAATAAAACAATCTGAAAAAAAATGAAAAAATAGATGAAAAAAATGAAAAAAAAATGAAAAAAATTGAACAAAAATTAAGAAATAAATTAAAAAAACTGAAAATAAATAAATAAATAAAAATAACTTTAGAAAATAAATAAATAAAAAAAGCCTGAAAAAAATAAAAAATGCCTAAAAAATAAAATGAAAAAAGTTTGAACAAAAATAAAGAAAAGCCTGAACAAAAATTAAAGAAAAGCCTGAAAAAAATGAAAAAAAAGTAAATAAAAAAGCCTGAAAAAATTAAATAAATAAAAAAAACCTGAAAAAATAAATAAATAAAAAAGCCTGAAAAAAAAAATTAATTATATATATATATATATATATATATATATATATATATATATATATATATATATATATATATATATATATATATAAATAATTAAACAAGCTGAAAAAAATATATATATATTATAAAAAAACAACACGAAAAAAAAACTGAATAAAAATGAAAAAAAAAAAAAAAAAAACTGAAAGAAATATATAAATAAATAAATAAAAAGAAACTGAAAAAAATAAATACAAAAACTTGAACATAAGAACCTGGAATAATAATTAATTAAATAAATAAAAAAAACAATCTGAAAAAATAAATAAATAAAAAAAAAAAAACTGAAAAAAATAAAACGTAAATAAATACAACCTGAAATAAATAAATAAATAAATACAACCTGAAATAAATAAATAAATAAAACAACCTGAAATAAATAAATACATAAAAAAACCTGAAAAAAAGCGTGAAAAAAATACATAAAAAAGCGTGAAAAAAATAAAAAGGTTTTAAAAAATAAATACATAAAAAAGCATGAACAAAAAAAATAAAAAAAGCCGGAAAAAAAAATAAAAAAGCCTGAAAAATATAGATATTTATTTTAAAAAAAGCCTGAAAAAATTGAATAAATAAATTAAAAAACACATATTTTTTTTTTTTAATAAACAGAAAAAAATTAAATTAAACAGAAAAAAAAAAAATATATATATAAACAAAAAAAAAGCCTGAAAAAAAGAAAGAGAAAAAGAACCTAAAAAAGACAAAAAATATAAAACACCTGAAATAAATAAAGAAATAAAAAAACCTGAAATAAAAAAATGAAAAAACTGAAATAAATAAAATAAAAAATCACCTGAAGTAAATAAATAAATAAATAAAAGCCTGAAAAAAAAGCCTGAAAAAAAAATATATAAATGAAAAAAAGCCAGAAAATAAAAACATGAAGAAAACCACCTGAAATAAATAAATAAATAAATAAATAAAAACTCCTGAAATAAATAAATAAATAAAAAAACTCCTGAAATAAATAAATAAATAAAAATTAAACCTGAAATAAAAATGAAATAAATAAATAAAAAAAAACTGAAATAAATGAATAAATAAATAAAATACCTGAAATAAATAAATAAATAAAACACCCGAAATAAATAAATAAAACACCCGAAATAAATAAATAAAAAAAAAAATGGAAAAAAAATGAAAACACCTGAAAAAATATAAAACACACCTAAAAAACTGAAAAAATAAGTAAATAAAAGAAACTGAAATAAATAAATAAATAAATAAAACCTGAAATTTTTTAAAAATAAATAAATAAAAAAATGAAAAAAATAGATGAAAAAATTGAAAAAAAAACTGAAAAAAACAAAAAAACTGAACAAAAATAAATAAATTAATAAATTAATAAATAAAAAAAAACTGAAAATAAATAAATAAATAAATAAAAATAACTTGAGAAAATAAATAAATAAAAAAAGCCTGAAAACAAAATAAATAATACCTGAAAAAAAATAAAACAGCCTGAAAAAATAAAAATAAAAGCCTGAAAAAAAAGAAAAGCCTGAAAAAAATCAATAAAAACTGAAAAAAAGTAAATAAAAAAGTCTGAAAAAATTAAATAAATAAAAAAAGCCTGAACAAAATAAATAAATAAGAAAAGCCTAAAAAAATAAATAAAAAAATAAATAACAAAAACACATGAAAAAAAAAATCAATAAAAAAAAGCCTGAAAAGGAACAAAAAAATAAAAGCCTGAAAAAAAAAGCCTGAAAGAAAAAATATATAAATGAAAAAGTCTGAAAAAATATAAATACACGAAAAAAAGCGTGAAAATAAAAACATGAAAAAATCCACCTGAAATAAATAAATAAATAAATAAAAACTCCTGAAATAAATAAATAAATAAAAAACACCTGAAATAATTTAATAAATAAATAAAAATAAAACCTGAAAAAAAACTTAAATAAATAAATAAAAAAAAAGCTGAAATAAATAAATAAATAAATAAAACACCCGAAATAAATAAATAAATAAATAAACTGAAAAAAATAAATGAAAACACCTGAAAAAATATAAAATACACCTAAAAAACTGAAAAAATAAATAAATAAAACTGAAATATATAAATAAAACAACCTGAAAAAAAAAAACTGAAAAATAAATAAATAAATAAATAAAAAACAACCTAAAAAATAAATAAATAAATAAATAAACCTGAAATAAATAAATAAATAAATAAAAACCTGAAATAATTAAATAAATAAATAAAAACCTGAAAAAAAATACCTGAAATAAATAAATATAAAAAACAACCTGAAAAAAACAAATAGATAAATAAAAACAACCTGAAAAAAATTGATAAATAAAAAAATAAAAATAAAAATAAATAAATATATAAATAATGAAAAAAAAAACTGAAAAATAATTGAACAAAAAAACAACCTGAAAAAAAAACAATCTGAAAAAGATAAATAAATAAATAAAAAAATAAAATAAATAAATAAATAAATAATTAAATACAATCTAAAAAAACCAACAAACAAAAACAGAAATAAATAAATAAATAAAAAATAGCCTGAAAAAAAAAATCATAAAAAAAATGAAAAAATAAAAGATAAAAAAACAACCTGAAAAAATAAATAAAAAAAACTGAAATAAATATATAAATAAATAAATAAATAAATAAAACAATCTGAAAAAATGAAAAAAATAGATGAAAAAAATGAAAAAAAATGAAAAAAAACAACTTAAAAAAACTGAACAAAAATAAATAAATTAATAAATAAATAAATAAAAAAAAACTGAAAACAAAATAAATAATACCTGAAAAAAAAATATAACAGCCTGAAAAAAAATAAATAAAAGCCTGAAAAAAGAAAAGCCTGAAAAAAATAAATAAAAAAAACTGAAAAAAGTAAATAAAAAAGTCTTAAAACTGAAAAAAATAAATAAATAAGAAAAGCCTAAAAAAAATAAAAAAATAAATAACAAAAACACCTGAAAAAAATAAATCAATAAAAAAAGCCTGAAAAGGAACAAAAAAACAAAAGCCTGAAAGAAAAAATATATAGATGAAAAAGTCTGAAAAAATATAAATACACGAAAAAAAGCGTGAAAATAAAAACATGAAAAAATCCACCAGAAATAAATAAATAAATAAATAAAAACTCCTGAAATAAATAAATAAATAAAAAACACCTGAAATAAATAAATAAATAAATAAAAATAAAACCTGAAAAAAAAACTTAAATAAATAAATAAAAAAAAGCTGAAATAAATAAATAAATAAATAAAATACCTGAAATAAATAAATAAATAAATAAAAAAAAATGAAAAAAATAAATGAAAACACCTGAAAAAATATAAAATACACCTAAAAAACTGAAAAAATAAATAAATAATAAATGAAATATATAAATAAAACAACCTGAAAAAAAAATGAAAAATAAATAAATTAAATAAAAAACAACCTAAAAAATAAATAAATAAATAAGCCTGAAATAAATAAATAAATAAATAAAAACCTGAAATAATTAAATAAATAAATAAATAAAAACCTGAAAAAAATACCTGAAATAAATAAATAAATTAAAACAACCTGAAAAAATAAATAGATAAATAAAAACCTGAAAAAAATTGATAAATAAAAAAATAAAAATAAAAATAAATAAATATATAAATAATAAAAAAAAAAAAACTGAAGAAAAAAAATTGAAAAAAACAACCTGAAAAAAAAAAAAAATCTGAAAAAAATAAAGAAATAAATAAAAAAATAAAATAAATAAATACAATCTAAAAAAAAAAAAAAAAAAACAGAAATAAATAAATAAATAAAAAATAGCCTGAAAAAAAATTCATAAAAAAAACTGAAAAAAATGAAAGATAAAAAAAAAAACTGAAAAAATAGAAAAATAAAAAACACTGAAATAAATATATAAATAAATAAATAAATAAAACAATCTGAAAAAAAATGAAAAAAATAGATGAAAAAAATGAAAAAAAAACTGAAAAAAAAAATTAAAAAAAATTGAACAAAAATAAATAAATAAATAAATAAAACTGAAAATAAATAAATAAATAAATAAAAATAACTTGAGAAAATAAATAAATAAAAAAAGCCTGAAAAAAATAAAAAATGCCTAAAAAATAAAATAAAAAAAGCTTGAAAAAAAATAAAGAAAAGCCTGAAAAAAAATAAAGAAAAGCCTGAAAAAAAAAATGGAAAAAAGTAAATAAAAAAGCCTGAAATAAATAAATAAATAAAAAAAGCCTGAAAAAATAAATAAATAAATAAAAACTGAAAAAATAAATTGATAAGTATATAAAAAAAACATGAAAAAATAAATAAATAAATAAAAAAAAATGAAAAAAAAACTAAAGAAACACCTTAAATAAATAAATAAATAAAAAAAACACTGAAAAAAAACTGAATAAAATAAATAAATAAAAAATAACTGAAAAATAAATGAAAAAAAAATAAAAATAATAATACTGAAAAAATTAAATAAATAAAAAAAAAAACTGAAATAATTAAATATATTAATAAATAAATAAAGACAACCTGAGAAAATATATTAAAAAAAATCCTGAATAAATAAATGAAAAAAACTGAAAAAAATAAATAAAAAAAACTGAAAAAAGCCTGAAAAATTTTTAATAAATAAAAAAAGCCTGAAAAAAATAAGCCTGAAAAAAATAAAAATAAAAAAAGCCTGAAAAAAATAAATAAAAAAGGCCTGAAAAAAATAAATTAAAAAAAAATGAAAAATAAACAAATAAATAAATAAATAAATAAAAAAATAAAAAAACGCCTGAAAAAAATAAAGAAATCAATAAAAAAAGCCTGAAAAATAAATAAATAAAAAAGCCTAAAATAAAATGAAAAAAAAAAAAAATTATATATATATATATATATATATATATATATATATATATATATATATATATATATATATATATATATATATATATATATATATATATATATAATAATTAAAGCTGAAAAAAATATATATATATTATAAAAAAACAACCCGAAAAAAAAACTGAATAAAAATGAAAAAAAAAAAAAAAAAAAACTGAAAGAAATATATAAATAAATAAATAAAAAGAAACTGAAAAAAATAAATACAAAAACTTGAACATAAGAACCTGGAATAATAATTAATTAAATAAATAAAAAAAACAATCTGAAAAAATAAATAAATAAAAAAAAACTGAAAAAAATAAAACGTAAATAAATACAACCTGAAATAAATAAATAAATAAAACAACCTGAAATAAATAAATAAATACATAAAAAAAAAATGAAAAAAAGCGTGAAAAAAATACATAAAAAAGCGTGAAAAAAAATAAAAAAGTTTTAAAAAATAAATACATAACAAAGCATGAACAAAAAAAAAAAAAAAAAAAACCGGAAAAAAAATAAAAAAACCTGAAAAATATAGATAATTATTTAAAAAAAAGCCTGAAAAAATTGAATAAATAAATTAAAAAACACATAATTTTTTTTTTAAATAAACAGAAAAAAATTAATTTAAACAGAAAAAAAAAATATATAAATATAAACAAAAAAAAAGCCTGAAAAAAAGAAATTAAAAAAGAACCTAAAAAAGACAAAAAATATAAAACACCTGAAATAAATAAAGAAATAAAAAAACCTGAAATAAAAAAATGAAAAAACTGAAATAAATAAAATAAAAAAATCACCTGAACTAAATAAATAAATAAATAAAAGCCTGAAAAAAAAGCCTGAAAAAAAAATATATAAATGAAAAAAAGCCAGAAAATAAAAACATGAAGAAAACCACCTGAAATAAATAAATAAATAAATAAAAACTCCTGAAATAAATAAATAAATAAAAAAACACCTGAAATAAATAAATAAATAAATAAATAAAAATAAAACCTGAAAAAAAAGGAAAAAAATAAATAAAAAAAAACTGAAATAAATGAATCAATAAATAAAATACCTGAAATAAATAAATAAATAAAAACACCCGAAATAAATAAATAAAAAAAAATGGAAAAAAAATGAAAACACCTGAAAAAATATAAAACACACCTAAAAAACTGAAAAAATAAATAAATAAAAGAAACTGAAATAAATAAATAAATAAATAAAACAACCTGAAAAAATTTAAAAATAAAAAAATAAAATAAATAATACCTGAAAAAAAATAAAACAGCCTGAAAAAAAAAAAAAAAAAAAGCCTTAAAAAAAAGAAAAGCCTGAAAAAAAAAAAAAAAAACTGAAAAAAGTAAATAAAAGTCTGAAAAAATTAAATAAATAAAAAAAGCCTGAAAAAAATAAATAAATAAGAAAAGCCTAAAAAAATCAATAAAAAAATAAATAACAAAAACACATGAAAAAAAAAATCAATAAAAAAAAGCCTGAAAAAAAAAGCCTGAAAGAAAAAATATATAAATGAAAAAGTCTGAAAAAATATAAATACACGAAAAAAAGCGTGAAAATAAAAACATGAAAAAATCCACCTGAAATAAATAAATAAATAAATAAAAACTCCTGAAATAAATAAATAAATAAAAAACACCTGAAATAAATAAATAAATAAAAAAACACCTGAAATAAATAAATAAATAAAAATAAAACCTGAAAAAAAAATTAAATAAATAAAAAAAAGCTAAAATAAATAAAAATACCTGAAATAAATAAATAAATAAATAAATTAATAAAAAAAAATGAAAAAAATAAATGAAAACACCTGAAAAAATATAAAATACACCTAAAAAACTGAAAAAATAAATAAATAAAAACTGAAATATATAAATAAAACAACCTGAAAAAAAAACTGAAAAATAAATAAATAAATAAATAAAAAACAACCTAAAAAATAAATAAATAAATAAGCCTGAAATAAATAAACCTGAAATAAATAAATAAATAAATAAAAACCTGAAATAATTAAATAAATAAATAAATAAAAACCTGAAAAAAAAATACCTGAAAATAAATAAATAAAAACAACCTGAAAAAAATAAAGATAAATAAAAACAACCTGAAAAAAATTGATAAATAAAAAAATAAAAATAAAAATAAATAAATATATAAATAATAATAAAAAAAAACTGAAAAAAAAATGAAAAAAACAACCTGAAAAAAAACAATCTGAAAAAAATAAAGAAATAAATAAAAAAAGAAAATAAATAAATAAATAAATAATTAAATACAATCTAAAAAAAAAACAGAAATAAATAAATAAATAAAAAATAGCCTGAAAAAAAAAATCATAAAAAAACTGAAAAAATAAAAGATAAAAAAAACAACCTGAAAAAGTAAAAAAATAAAAAAAATGAAATAAATATATAAATAAATAAATAAATAAAACAATCTGAAAAAAAATGAAAAAAATAGATGAAAAAAATGAAAAAAAAACTGAAAAAAAAACAACTTAAAAAAACTGAACAAAAATAAATAAATTAATAAATATATAAATAAAAAAAAAACTGAAAATAAATGAATAAATAAATAAAAATAACTTGAGAAAATAAATAAATAAAAAAAGCCTGAAAACAAAATAAATAATACCTGAAAAAAAATAAAACAGGCTGAAAAAAAATAAATAAAAGCCTGAAAAAAAGAAGCCTGAAAAAAATAAATAAAAAAACTGAAAAAAGTAAATAAAAGTCTGAAAAAATTAAATAAATAAAAAAAGCCTGAAAAAAATAAATAAATAAGAAAAGCCTAAAAAAATAAATAACAAAAACACATGAAAAAAAAAAATCAATAAAAAAAGCCTGAAAAGGAACAAAAAAATAAAAGCCTGAAAAAAAAAGCCTGAAAGAAAAAATATATAAATGAAAAAGTCTGAAAAAATATAAATACACGAAAAAAAAGCGTGAAAAAAAAAGCGTGAAAATAAAAACATGAAAAAATCCACCTGAAATAAATAAATAAATAAATAAAAACTCCTGAAATAAATAAATAAATAAAAAACACCTGAAATAAATAAATAAATAAAAAACACCTGAAATAAATAAATAAATAAATAAAAATAAAACCTGAAAAAAAACTTAAATAAATAAATAAAAAAAAGCTGAAATAAAAAAATAAATAAATAAAATACCTGAAATAAATAAATAAATAAATAAATTAATAAAAAAAAATGAAAAAAATAAATGAAAACACCTGAAAAAATATAAAATACACCTAAAAAACTGAAAAAATAAATAAATAAAAACTGAAATATATAAATAAAACAACCTGAAAAAAAAACTGAAAAATAAATAAATAAAAATAAAAAACAACCTAATAAATAAATAAATAAATAAGCCTGAAATAAATAAATAAATAAACCTGAAATAAATAAATAAATAAATAAAAACCTGAAATAATTAAATAAATAAATAAATAAAAACCTGAAATAATTAAATAAATAAATAAATAAAAACCTGAAAAAAAAATACCTGAAATAAATAAATAAATAAAAACAACTTGAAAAAAATAAAGATAAATAAAAACAACCTGAAAAAAATTGATAAATAAAAAGATAAAAATAAAAATAAATAAATATATAAATAATAATAAATAAAAACTGAAAAAATGAAAAAAACAACCTGAAAAAAAAACAATCTGAAAAAAATAAAGAAATAAATAAAAAAAGAAAATAAATAAATAAATAAATAATTAAATACAATCTAAAAAAAAAAAACAGAAATAAATAAATAAATAAAAAATAGCCTGAAAAAAAAATCATAAAAAAAAACTGAAAAAATAAAAGATAAAAAAAACAACCTGAAAAAGTAAAAAAATAAAAAAAAATGAAATAAATATATAAATAAATAAATAAATAAATAAAACAATCTGAAAAAAAATGAAAAAAATAGATGAAAAAAATGAAAAAAAAACTGAAAAAAACAACTTAAAAAAACTGAACAAAAATAAATAAATTAATAAATAAATAAATAAAAAAAAACTGAAAATAAATGAATAAATAAATAAAAATAACTTGAGAAAATAAATAAATAAAAAAGCCTGAAAACAAAATAAATAATTCCTGAAAAAAAAATAAAACAGCCTGAAAAAAAATAAATAAAAGCCTGAAAAAAAAGAAAAGCCTGAAAAAAATAAATAAAAAAACTGAAAAAAAGTAAATAAAAGTCTGAAAAAATTAAATAAATAAAAAAAGCCTGAAAAAAATTAATAAATAAGAAAAGCCTAAAAAAATAAATAAAAAAATAAATAACAAAAACACATGAAAAAAAAATCAATAAAAAAAGCCTGAAAAGGAACAAAAAAATAAAAGCCTGAAAAAAAAGCCTGAAAGAAAAAATATATAAATGAAAAAGTCTGAAAAAATATAAATACACGAAAAAAAGCGTGAAAATAAAAACATGAAAAAATCCACCTGAAATAAATAAATAAATAAATAAAAACTCCTGAAATAAATAAATAAATAAAAAACACCTGAAATAAATAAATAAATAAATAAAAATAAAACCTGAAAAAAAAACTTAAATAAAAAAATTAAAAAAGCTGAAATAAATAAATAAATAAATAAAACACCTGAAATAAATAAATAAATAAATTAATTAATAAAAAAAAATGAAAAAAATAAATGAAAACACCTGAAAAAATATAAAATACACCTAAAAAACTGAAAAAATAAAAATAAAAACTGAAATATATAAATAAAACAACCTGAAAAAAAAACTGAAAAATAAAAATAAATAAATAAAAAACAACCTAAAAAATAAATAAATAAATAAGCCTGAAATAAATAAATAAATAAACCTGAAATAAATAAATAAATAAATAAAAACCTGAAATAATTAAATAAATAAATAAATAAAAACCTGAAAAAAAAATACCTGAAATAAATAAATAAATAAAAACAACCTGAAAAAAATAAAGATAAATAAAAACAACCTGAAAAAAATTGATAAATAAAAAAATAAAAATAAAAATAAATAAATATATAAATAATAATAAAAAAAACTGAAAAAAAAATGAAAAAAACAACCTGAAAAAAAACAATCTGAAAAAAATAAAGAAATAAATAAATAAATAAATAATTAAATACAATCTAAAAAAAAAAAACAGAAATAAATAAATAAATAAAAAATAGCCTGAAAAAAAAATCATAAAAAAACTGAAAAAATAAAAGATAAAAAAAACAACCTGAAAAAGTAAAAAAATAAAAAAAATGAAATAAATATATAAATAAATAAATAAATAAATAAAACAATCTGAAAAAAAAATGAAAAAAATAGATGAAAAAAATGAAAAAAAAAAAAACTGAAAAAAAACAACTTAAAAAAACTGAACAAAAATAAATTAATTAATAAATAAATAAATAAAAAAAAACTGAAAATAAATGAATAAATAAATAAAAATAACTTGAGAAAATAAATGAATAAAAAAAGCCTGAAAATAAATAAATAAAAAAACCCTGAAAAAATAAATTGATAAGTAAATAAAAAAAACATGAAAAAATAAATAAATAAATAACAAAAACACCTGAAAAAACAGCTGAAAAAAAATAAATTAAAAAAAATGCCTGAAAAAAATAAAAAAAAGTCTGAAAAATAAATAAATAAATAAAAAAAGCCTGAAAATAAAAACTCATGAAAAAACACCTGAAATAAATAAATAAATGATAAAAATGCCTGAAAATAAAAAACACATGAAAAATACACCTGAAATAAATAAATAAAAACTCTTGAAATAAATACATAAATAAATAAACACCTGATATAGATACATAAATAAACACATGATATAAATAGATAAATAAACACCTGATATAAATAAATAAAACACCTGAAATAAATAAATAAATAAATAAAAAAAACCTGAAATACTAAAAAAAATTAATAAAAAAAACTGAAATAAACAAATAAATAAATAAAACAGCCTAAAAAATGAAAAAAAAATAATAAATATAAAAACTGAAAAAAATAAAAATAAAAAAATCATGAAAAAAAAATGAAAAAAACTGAAACAAATAAATAAATTAATTAAAAACAACCTAAAAAAATAAATAAAAAACTGAAATAAATAAATAAATAAATAAAAACCTGAATTGTTGTTTTATTTGAAAAAAAAAAAAAAATTACAATCTGAAAAAAATAAATAAACAATAAATAACAAAATCAACTTGAAATAAATAAATAAATAGAAAAAAAAAAAACTGAAAAAAAGCCTGAAAAATAAATGCATAGAAAAAGCCCGAAAAACTAACTAAATAAAAAAAGCTTAAAATAAAAAAAAAAATAAAAACCCTGAAAAATATAAATAAAAAAACCCTGAAAAAAATAAATAAATGAAAAAAAGCCTGAAAATAAAAAAACATAAAAAAACACATAAAATAAATAAATAAACAAACACCTGAAATAATTAAATAAATAAATACCTGATATAAATAAATAAATAAACACCTGATATAAATAAATACATAAAAAAATACTTGAAATAAATAAATAAATATAAAAAAACACCTGAAATAAATAAATAAATTTAAAAAACACGTTAAAAAATGAAAAAAAAACTAAAAACACCGGAAAAAAATAAAAAATACACCTGAAAAAAAAAACTGAAAAAAATGAAATGAATAAAAAAAACTGAAATAAAAAAATAAAAAATAAATAAATAAAACCTGAAAAATAATAAATAAATAAATAATAAAAAAAAGCCTGAAAAAACTAAATTAAAAAACTAAAAAAAATGAAAAAAAAAAATCAACCTGAAAATAAATAAATAAAAAAAACTGAAAAATAAATAAATATGTAAATAAATAAATATGAAATAAATGAAGACAAATAAATAAATAAACTGAAATAAATAATTAAAAAACCTGAAATAAATAAATAAATAAATAAGTAAATAAAAACAACCTGAAAAAAAGCTGAAAAAAAACTGATAAAAATTTTTGAAAAAAAAAACTGAAAAAAATAAATAAATAAATAAATACAATCTGAAAAAAATAGATAAATAAAAATGAAAAAAATATAAAAAGCCTGAAAAAAATAAATAAAAAAAGTCTGAAAAAATAAATGCATAAAAAGCCTGAAAATAAATAAAAAAGCATGAAAAAATAATAGAAAAAAAACTGAAAAAATAAATAAATAGAAAAAAGCCCGAAAATAAAAAATCCCGAAAAAAATAAAAGAGCCCGAAAAAAACGAAAAAAAAGAAACTGAAAAAAAGCAATTAAAAAAGCCAGAAAAAATAAATAGATAAATAAATAAAAAAAGACTAAAAAATGTATAAATAAATAAAAAAAAACAGAAAAAATAAATAAATTAAAAGTAAAAAAAAAGATAAATAAATAAATAAATATAAAAACACCTGAAAAAAAGCACCTGAAATAAATAAATAAATAAAAAAAGCTGAAAACAAATAAAAAAACATGAAATAAATAAATAAATAAAAAAATCACGAAATAAATGAATAAATAAAAAATATCTGAAATAAAAAAATAAAAAATCTGAAATAAATAAATAAATAAAACACCTGAAAAAATAAACAAATAAATAAAAAACAACCTGAAAACAATTAAATAAATAAAAAACAACTTAAAAAAAAAAAATAAATAAATGAAAAAAAAGCTGAAATAAATAAGTGAAAAAATAAATAAATAAAAAAACACTGAGAAAAATATAAAAAAAACTGGAAAATAAATAAAAAACACTAAAAAAAATAATAAAAACACTGAACAAAATATAAAAACACTGAAAAAAATAAAAAAAACACTGAAAAAAACACTGAAAAATTAAAGAAACACTGAAAAAAAACACTGAAAAAATAAATACAAAAACACTGAAAAAAATTAATAAATAAAAAAATAAAAAAATAAACTGAAAAATAAATAAATAAATAAATAAAGACACTGAAAAAATAAATAAATAAACAAAAATAAAGAAATAAAAACACTGAAAAAAAAACTGAAAAATAAATAACACCTGAAAAATAAATAAAATAAATAACGCCTGAAAAATAAAAATAATTAAAATAAATAACACCTGAAAAATAAATATAATAATGTCAATAATATTAATATCAATAATAATTATAATGTCAATAATAATACTAGTTACTTGTCATATATTCTATGCCCCGCTCCACCAGCAGATGGTGCTCCGTAGGGCTTCCCTTAATATAATTTAACACTATAATCACATCTAATGTTCATATTATCTATGTCTTAACCAGCGAACAGATGTGTAATAATGTCAATAATAATAATCACTTACCAGGATGAGCTGCCTTCAATAACATGCCAACACACCAACAGTCAGGCAAGAGAAAAAAGTTCGAGGAATTTACCTATTTAACTTGACTGTGGAAAGTGTATTGTTGCACTGCTCAGATTTACAAAATTTTACACTCATACTCATACAAAAAATAAAAATAAGAATAAAATAAAAAATAAAAAAATATTAATCAAAGAGCCTAGCTGTCCCCCAAATACAAAGCCAGCTGTCTTTTGAAGTGTGTTAAATTTGATGATGATACAACCTCCTGAGGCAAACCATTCCAAATGTTAATTATTCTAATGGCGAAGGATCTTTTGCGAATCTCTGTCTGTACATGAGGACAAAATATTTTAAACAAGTGTCCACGAGTTCTGTCGGATGATCTTAATTAAAGTAAAAATATCAATAATAATAGTAAGAACAATAATAATAATAATAATAATAATGATAATGTTAATAATAATATCAATAATAATAATAATATTAGTAATAATAATGTCAATAACAATAATAATAATAATAATGTAGATGGTGAATTGGAGACTACAGATTCCTCCTAACTATGCCAGGCAATAAGACACACTATATTTCACAGCCTAGTAACAAAGAATTGCAATAAGTGTGCCGTGTCTGCCATACATACTTGTTACTTGTTGTTGGATATTCTATGCCCCGCTCCACCAGCAGATGGTGCTCCGCAGGGTTAATAAGAAGGACATTTATAAACTTAGACTATTCAAAACATTGTATACTGCCATGGTGAGACCTCTTTTAGCACCCGTATAAACAAAAAGACATAAATGCAGTTGAAAATGTGCAGAGGAGAGCAACGAGAATGATTCCTTCCTTACAGGGGTTGAATTATGAAGAAAGATTGAAGAAATTAGATCTTCCTTCATTGACATACAGAAGAAATAGGGGAGACATGATTAAAGCATAATAATAATAATAATAATAATAATAATAATAATAATAATAATAATAATAATAATAGTGTCAATATATCAATATATTATAAATGAAATAAATTATAGGAAATTATGCGGCAATATATTTCAGAGAGCAGAGGAAACTAGAACAAGGTGACATAATAGTAAGAAGATCAAGAAAGTACGACCAAGATTAAACATAAGGAAATATTCATTCAGCTATAGAATTGTAAATATATGGAACAGCTGGCCTTCCCGATTATGTCATAAATTCAGAAAGTGTAAGGAAGTTTGAGATTAATCTGGACAAGGAATGGAAAAGTAAAAAACAAATATTTCAATATAAAGCACAACTACAATCAAACCTACAATTAAGTCGGCTCTGTTCTAACGAGTTGGCAACGAATTGACAGTCAAGATGAGGAGCCGGAGTCACAGGCCAGCTGGTAAAAGAACATGATAGTAATTCAGTACTTACCGTGCTGTTATCTTGTTACTTGTTGGATATTCTATGCCCCGCTCCACCAGCAGATGGTGATCCGCAGGGCCTCTCTCATTATTATTAAACACTATAATATCTTGTAATACTCATATCATCCATATGGTAACACTATAATCACTTGTAATACTCATATTATCCATGTTGTAACACTATAATCACTTGTAATACTCATATCATCCGTATCGTAACACTCAGCCAATAGATGTGTTTTCAGTCTTTTCTTAAAAGTCGTGCAATTTTCACTACTCCGGACATTTAATGGCAATCAAATAATGAGCCTTGGTGCACACCTTTCAAACTCTCTGAAACCCATTGTCAGATTACTCCTCGACTCATTTAACCTGTATTGTTCGTCACTATGCCTGAGTTCCATAGAGGTCTTTATGGTATTTATTGAAAGAATTACCGTTTTGTAGCAGTGTTGCCAGATCCGGCTAGGTCCCAGTATTTTGCCCTGGTCATTTCCTGTACTTTACTATGGTTATTTCCCGGTAGTTTGCCCAGGTTAGGTCCCGGTAGTCTGCCCAGGTTAGGTCCCGGTAGTCTGATTCGGTCTAGGTAAGGTCAGGCTAATTTCAAAATGCCCCATTTGCATATGCCCTATCTTGGAAATGGGGCATTTGTGGAGGAAATGCTATAGAAAAAAATAGTCTTAGAATGGTCTAAATACGTGGGTAATGAAAGTAGAAAATAGTCTTAGAATGGTCTAAATAAGTGGGTAATGAAGGTAGAAAATAGTCTCAGAATGGTCTAAATAAATGGGTAATGAAGGTAGAAAATAGTCTCAGAATGGTCTAAATAAGTGGGTAATGAAGGTAGAAAATAGTCTCAGAATGGTCTAAATAAGTGGGTAATGAAGGTAGAAAATAGTCTCAGAATGGTCTAAATAAGTGGGTAATGAAGGTAAAAAATAGTCTCAGAATGGTCTAAATAAGTGGGTAATGAAGGTAGAAAAACCGTACGCAATAACAGTAACACTTTCAATATTTACCGTATTTATCATTTGGAGTATATTGGTCCTGATTGCTCGTATCCACTTACTTTTGTTCCCTTTCCAATTGGGCACACGCACACACAGTATGTTGGTATAGAGTACAATAACTTTATATATAAATACTTGTAATAACAGCACATGCAGTTTCTGTAAATAAAATCACGAACGAGAAATATGACCCTCTCCACACCGAGGTTAGAAGGGAACTGATATTAAGTTTACCATACACCACAAGGAAGGGTCCGACAGATTAAGTTGGCCTGGGATTAGTCGAAATTATGTACGCTTTCTCTTTTTTTTTTTTTTTTTTTTTTTAATGCTCCTCGATTTAGTGGACCGTATTCAAGAACATTACTTTGTGGTGTATACGATGGTGTGGTAAAGGTACGATGGATGACTGTAGATGTTGTTTACCTATATAGTCATCATCGTACTATTACCACACCATCGTTAATACTATGGATATAATAATTTCTGGCATACGATTGATTGTTTGTTTTGGTAATTATCAGAGAATTTAAGCCGGCAGTTTAAATTGTCACGCTTATTATAGGGTTAGTTCCACAGTGGCTTGGGTTTGTTATGATCCTCCCCAACCAACCACATGTACACTTGTCTTTTGGTTCGTTATGATACTCCCCAACCAACCACACTTGTCTTTTAGTTCGTTATGATCCTCCCCAACCAACCACACTTGTCTTTGGGATCGTTATGATCCTCCCCAACCAACCACACTTGTCTTTTGGTTCGTTATGATCCTCCCGAACCAACCACATTTGTCAGTCTTACTTATATCCAACAACAAACTCAGTCTCCATATCCACGTACTAAATCTGTCAGGTAGTTCCATTATTACAATAGTTTGTTTGGATGCTCCCCAACCACACTGTCATAGTTTCATAGTAGAGTCATCCAATCCATAGAAACACGTGCGTTTTAGTCCTCACCACCAAACAATGACATTCACCCTTCACTGAAAAGTGGCCACACATAATTTGGCAGTATATTAATTATTATATTATCAATGTTTAAGTGCAGCCAAAGACTAAAATAATTAATGATATCGAGTGTGATCATGACTAATAGTTCAATTCATGTTAATGAAAATAAATTAAACTACAAATAAAACAGATATCAAAATTACATAGGCCTACATATAAGCAACTTAATGGTATGTGCGTAGGTTACACACTCAGTTTGCAGACACACATACGGCTAAAAATAAATAAATTACACACACACACTCTATACATTCTCATACACACAGGTACAAATCTGGGGAAAGTGTTAAGCATTTCAATTATTTACTTAATATTTTTTCACTGTAAGAGACAATAGGGACTTTTCATGTGACGTCACGGTGTGCTCGGCAGCCATTTGGTTAAATTTGGTAGTATACCTCTATGTATACAAGCAGAGGGTAGTGGTTAGGTCTAGCACGTTTCATTTATTTTACTATTAGTTTCAGCGCCGGACAGACGCTCTTTTTCGCAAATATCTCCTAAATGAATCGGACCTAATTTATGGCTGACATACTATATTCCTATATGTGTTATGTTAGGAGTTTACTCGTGAAAAATAACACCAAGCTGACCAGTCATATTGACGCATTCGAAGGAAAGTGTGCCCCCCCCCCCTCCAACACCCTCCCAAACCATTCCTAACCACAACTACTTCTCCCCCTTCTCGCCCTCGTTATCCCTCCTCTTCTCCCCCTACCTCCTCGCCTTCCTCATCACTCGTGTACCTCATACCTCAGAGAGGGGGAGGGGATACGGGTGACTGTGGATATTCAATTAAGGCATAAATTGCTTATTTAAAAAGGTAAAGAACACATGAAGCAACCATGAACGATTTTATTTGGTTACCCAAAACCCAAACTGACTTCATCCTTCTGAGGTGGCCTTAGACACGTGGGTTATTATCCGGCTATACGGCCATTAACAACGGGATTAACTATTGCTTTAATGGTCGTTTGACCCACTCTGGTTTTCATGTCCACACACAACAGTAACTGTATTAAACAATATAACTAATGAACGATACGTATATACATACTGTCATATGTAACTATTATTTATTAGAATAAGAAAAAAAAATCAAAGATGGAAGGGGGATGATGGTGTATATATATAGGGGGGGTGAAGAGTGAAACGGGGAGGGGGATAATGTGATATTGGGGTAGGGAAGGAAGGAGTGGTGTGGGGGGTGTTAGGGGTGTTGGTGGAGTGGAGGGGTTACACGAGTAGGATACCCCACACTATATAGTCCGATTCTCTATAACGCCTTAGGCTTAATATTACTCAGTAAACTCCTAACAAAAACACATATAGTAATATGGTATGTCAGCCATAAATTAGGTTCGGGTGTTAAAGACAGTGTGCTGAAATATTATATTGATACAACGATTCGTTTAGGAGATATTTGAGAAAAACAGCGTCTGTCCGGCGCTGAAACGAATAGTAGACGAGTTTTAGACCTCCTTTAAGGGGATATTTAAGAATGTCACGGTTTTACTGCATGGTGAGATATTCTAACACAGACAAATTTCCTTGTTTGTCCTTCTTTTGGATCCGTAAGGTGATAAGAAACCAAGGAGAAGCACACGAGAAACTCCTGCTGATTAAAAGAAGGAATTTATGGTTCTCCCGAATATCCAGCTGTTGTCTGTCATGATGGCGGTGACACTTATTTCGCAGTACATACTATGTTTTACTCTCTACAGTTTCGACACACATTATACCATTCATACACATAACGTGGTGTTTTGTTTCGTGTTTACATTTGTCAGCTGATCGAGCTTGCTTTTGATTGGCTGGAGTCAGTCCAGTCACTTGAAAGACGCCACCCTCTGGAAAAGAAAAGGTTTGCGGTCTATGCTGCCTACCTGCCCTCAGCTCCTGTCAAGAGTTAAGGAGTGCTATATGCTATCCCTAAAGGTACAGTCACTTGCATAAGTTTCTTTACCCCCATGGCGAGAATGAGGTCGAAGTTGTGGTTGGAGAAGGGCCAGGCAAACGAACACTGGGAGTCAGTATCTGATGACGGCGTAAAATTTGTTGTATTCAAGTGAACACCTACCGTGATATGAAGCATCATCCGAACATTATGAACTGGTCCATTTTTGTTCGTCTAGTGACTCTAGTCCATATCCAACGACGACTTCGACACAACTCTCGCCAGGGGGGTAAAGAAACTTATGCTCGTGACTGTACTTATCTTAAGGGGGTAATACAATTTCGGTACTTTGGAGTGCATTGATTCCTCCAAAATATGCCAGGAAACTGGACCAGATTAACTAAAATAATTGTGGCCTGTTGCTTGGAATAGCTTGGAGGAATCATTTGCTCCAGATTTACCAACACAGTACTTCCCCCTTAATTCCAGTTCTTTTTACCAGGAGCTTATTGAATATTATTGATGGCTTTGTGACTGGAGATAGGGCCCCAAGGAAAGGGTTCTCACCTTGGCCCAGGCCATATGCCAGGCTCCTTTGTTGTATGTCTGCAACAATAAACTTTTCAATTCAATTCAACTCATATTTTTTTTGTGGGTCTCCCTACATCTACATCAATTCTTCAACCATCATTCACAGAGTTGGTTTACTATATCCAGGTCTTCAAATTCCCTGATGACAAGTTGGAAACAAATGAAAGACGAGTTTGATAAGAAGTTAAAAAAATCTACATTCCAAGATACTTGAAGATTATTTGCACACCACACATATATATAGCAGGTGATAACAGAAGCCCAAGAGAAGTAGACCAATAATTATTTTGATTGATTTATTTACAAACATGAACTTATTATTATATTCAGTTTTTGTATGTATTTATGAAACCTCTTACTTTAATGTTAAATGCTGATTCAGGCTGACTGAGTCACTCGAACAAGCCAACCAAACAAGCAAGGGTCAGACACACATACAGTTTAGTACAGTATATATATATATATATATATTACGATGGTAAGAGGTCATTGGCAATTATATGAGGATGGTAATTCCTTCAAACTGTGTGAAAAACAAACCTACTGTACATCAATAAAATCAGTATTATTGTTCTCTTAAGTGGCACACTTTAAAGGACTCATTATCCTCTCCAGTGGTTTGTCAACAGTGTATGATGACCATCTTTAGTATAACATACACGTGTTACAATATGAAAATCTATGTTACATAAATAATGAATGGAGAACCATTTAATAAAAAATAAGTGATTTCTGTTAAGTCTGCCTTTGTTCTATGAGCCAGGAAGAAAGGGCAGCTTATTGCAACTCACAGTGAACATACTTGACATATAAATACAATATACATTCTCTAGTTGCTACGTCTGTCTTTTGTATCATGATATGGCCCTTCACTATACGGTCCTTGAATGCTACAAAAAAGCAGCTTATGACCTGTCAGTTATCAACCTTGGTATGGCATTGATAACTATAATCAAAATATGAAGTATGACTATGGTACGGAATGATAGAAAGTTGCCTGATAATTAAGTACAGTATAGCAATTAACATAAGCAAATATTTAGGGGAAATATAGTGCTGTACTACGAAGTACTGTACTATACAGTACAATATTTACTACATTATGGATTGTAAAGATTACCCACGAAAATTGTACATGATTGTTCTAACATGCACTGATCACAGATAGCATATGAGTCTTAACCTGATACTCACCATCGAGTACAGGAAACTTTATTCTGGAAAGTCTATTAATATTGCACTCCAAATATTTGTTGCATGATGAGCGAATGCTCTGTTGTTTCTGACACTGCACTTCTGATGCATTATGCACAGTTGGCCTCAGGAATTCGCAAAAACCACTGTGAGAGCAACGATTCGTAACAACTAGAAAATTAAATACATTAAAAATTTCCTAACTCCAAAATTTCATCGTACTGTAATGTTATTTGGCTAATATTTGAATCAGTCGGCAAAACTGTCCTTACAATATGTGTAAAATGATGACCCTTTTTAACCAATGCTCTGTGTATGAATTCCTGGGGCCGACACTACATTTATGTGCTGAAACTTGCAAATATTATAAAATAAGATGTGAAATTGTACATTACAGTACTTGAGAATTCCACATCAACTCTGGACTGTGGGGTTTTATGCTAATACCTGTCATGTAGGGTAATGTAATTTAAAAGGATATTAATCTACTTAGACAAAGGAGTACAAGACAAGATGACAATAACATTCTAGTGCCAGGTGATGTGAGCCATAGGTTGGACATTGGAAATATTTTTGAACTTTCTTAAATATACAAGCAACCACCTGATTCAATGGTCATTTGTGGCACAGCTTATGAAGGTCAGCTGAAGGAGACTGTCTTTTTGGCAAATTGGAAGGCTACTGATTTCTCCTAACTATGCCAGAAAACAAACGCCCTCAATGGTACTAAGAGAGGATCTGTTTCGTGGCACTATTTGGAGGAATCAGTCCTTCCAATTCACCAACAAAAGAATCTCCCCTTAAGGCCACCTTTTGTGATGGCACAAAGCAGACAAGACCTGACAATTTCCAGTGTCTGTATAACAAATACAAATTCATTTGGAAAAGTATCAGACACTCGATCAGAATGTTTAAATATAAGCCATAAAATACAGTTCAATTTTGAATTATTTCAACAGTTGGCAAACCTTTCTTTGAAATAAAAGGAAACTGATGCATAATTTTAACAAACAACAGCCATATACAGTATGTCTGGCATGGATGACACATGTATGGATTCTTATTTAATCTGATCAAGGTATTGCTCTTCTTACACCGTTATTAAAGCCTTCAGTTATTCAGGATGCTCACGGGAAAAGCATATCTATTTCTGATGTTTCTTTAGCTTAAACTAAACAAAAGTTTAGCAACAGTTATTGAAGAGATCGTCAACAGGGGGTAAAGAGTCTTAACTGCTCTTTCACACTTTATTAACTGTATTTCTTATTGCAAACTGTATGTCCTTCAAAGAATTATTCTTGCTTGGAATAAGGTAAATCATGCTCTTTCAAATCTCACACCGTTTTCTTAGGACATTCTGCTTCAGTTTGCAGATTTACCACGATTGAATATACTGTATTGGCTCCTGTCTGGGGCTTTTCAAACAAACACTGACTAGTTGAGCTTGGCTATTTACATAATACCAAACAACAATGTAGCAATATTCTATTTCAATTTAGTATCATTAGATCAAGATATATTTATGTTTCTAAGGGTTCTCACTTTCCTTTGATTAAACCAAGGATGAAACTGAGTGGTTTTGTCTGCCTCTTTATGCCTTCACAAAATTTGGCTGGTATGATTACAGCTAGTATATACAACAAACTTTATTACTATTACTAGTATAATTATATACAATAAAAAACAACGTAAGTACAATACATGGAATGATATGTTACAACAGATGCTTAAGCCCCTTCCACACGAGATGCAAAAGACGACGGGGAGACACTGTTACCAATTTTGTGGGTGGATGGCGGGCACGAGTGGCTAATGGCTGCCGGGGACTGTTTGATCTGGTAATACTGGTAGAAAGTGAGAGAATTCCACTCAGTTGCCCGTGCCCGCCTTCTTTTTGCCTCTCGTGTGGAAGGAGCTTTAGACTGATGTTTGAGCTCCAAAGCAATCCTTACCGTAATACAGTACAGGTATACAATGAATATGCAATGTAAATATACAGTATTACGATTTCCATAATTTCAGAATGAATATAAGATTGTACTGCATACTGTAGAGTAATAATTGTATTTATAATAATTAATACATGATCCAACTGTTATGTTCCTATAATAAAATATGAGTATAGAGACACAGGAGTACTGCATAAGCCACTTTCCCTTCATGATAGTAATCTCAAACTGATTCATGAGCAAATAATTGTTCATTTGTCCTTGTTCTTGCCTTGACTACATCTCCCTGTTCATTAATCACATCCTCCATGCCAAGTGTCATGGTATCTACCCAGTTTGTCACAGCTACAAATATTTTATCTCCCAACACATGGTAGCTGTGTGCTGTACTTTATATACAAAGTACTGTACTCACAAAGACATTGAGCAATGTCCTGAGGAAAGGTACTTTAATAACTTCTTGATTAGAGGTAACATTTGGCCCATTAGTCCATTTATTTGTCATTGAAGTAAATTTTTGTTATAAGGCCTGTGATATTGTAAGAAACCGAGACGCTACTGATTGCTCCAAGCTGAGCCACAAAAGTAAGTGTACCTATACTGTACAGTGCTTAAAATTTTGTTTCATGGCATAGAATGGAGGAATCAATAGTCTTCAGACTCTTCAATTTGACAACATCACAGGTCTATGTTAATTACATTACTGTACAAACATTCCCTGCTATTGTACACTGTGTTAATCTATTAATCTAAATACAGTACTAATTATGTTAATATACAACTACAACACAAATTACAATAAAAGATTGTTTCAATAAGTTAATCAACAAATTCTTGTATGATACAAATACAGAACTGTATAACTGTTTAATAGCTACAGGTTACTGTCAACAAACAGAGCAGGATAATAGTACTGTATACTGTACACAAAGTAGGTCAACAGATACATACAAATGGGTTAGGATCTCATTCTACTATATGAGCAATTTTAGTTATACTGTAACTACCAGAAATAAAAATAGTCATATGAAGGAGAGCCTTTACTGCCAACAACTTGTACCTTTTATAACTTGAAGTAAGTGTATCATGAAAGCTCTTCTTCAAATGGTAATTTTTCATTTACATGTGCTGTCTGAAGTTTTACATCAACTAGGCTACTCATACCTATGGGCTTATTGTTATTCTGTTCGATATTTCTTCGTTCTGTTGGGCTTTTTACTAGCGATGAAGGCAATGACTGTGACAAGTTGGCTGCAGAGGTATGCTGCCAGCAGGAATATGGCAGGGTAGTAGTGGTCTGGGAGGTTAGGTTCCAGAAGACCCAAGAACCTTAGTGCCTGGGCTCCTGTCACCACTCCACATGGTGCCTGGTTAAGGAAGGGATAACAGTATTAGAATACATTCTCTCTTTACCATATATTTTCTTGATGCAATGGGGTTAAACAATTCACGTACTAAACCTACCAGCAAACATACATTACTGGAGAAATAGAATACCCCCCTATTGTTTACAATGTTATAAAGTGATACTTGTAAAGTATATATAGTGTAACGTATGCATGAATCTATAATTTATTTCAGCAACTGTTAATACAGAACTTGATGACAGGTGGACAGTGTATCAAGGTAGGATGAATATAAGGTTTGAAACTGGACAAAAAATTGAAATGAAGAACAATCAACTGCAAAGTACTGCAATATACTTGTACATATCAGTCAGTTATTGTACAAAAATAAAATTCTATTAACTGCTGTACAAAGGAAAGTACTTTCTGTCCAATATCAGTAGGCTTACATAGGATTTTGACTTGCAAAGAAGCACTAGAATAACAGTGACAATGAGAGTTCCTCCTTGCATGGTATATTCTTACACATTGTACCTTCTACAGTATTGTATTTTTTAAGATATAACAATCAATATCTCACCTTCCTCTGAATTGCAGAGAGGGAATCCTGTAATACTGGATTTCTGTCACACAAAAACTCATTTGTGTGCTGGAACTCAATGTGCTCCACTTCATGCAACAACCAGCGGACAGGTGACCACCACAGAGTTGGCCAGGCCCACGCTGACACATCCTGGAAGAAAATGATACATGGGGTTGATGTTCACACATACACAGGCTGTGCCAACTTGTTCAATGCTCGGCCAGACAGCTTGAGGAACTTCAACAACAACAACAACAACCTTACAGTCATACCTCTGTTAACACATGTTTTGGCAGCTCAATTCTCGTCTAAGGCAGTAAAATGTTGTGAAAGGAATATCCCTCTTCAACACAATAAAATCTCCAACAACTTGATCATACTAAATCCTTTGGTGCTAATCATCCTAAATCCAAACATTTATAAACTGACACTTCTAGTTTTCAAAATTTTCATATCTTATTAGTTCAGTAATAATATAACTAAAAATAATACACTATACAGTCTATTGTTTGTGACAAGTATGATACCCAGAAATGAGAACATGTATAATAGGACAACATTTTTTACCTAATGGTATACTGTATTGCTCAAAAGGAAAAGAACTCTTTATTTTTAAGAATTTGCAATAAATATGAAAGCAGTGAGTGTGTTTTCCGACACCCTATATAGCCGTCATTAGTGGAAGTTTTGCTAAGCACAGATCCCATCATTCATTATATACTTATCAAGAAAATGACTCCTGCAGTGACTGAAAACAGCTTACCATTGGATGAACAGTGAATCCAGCACCAAGTGTTGCCACTGTTAGGATGAAGCCTGAAGTCATGGCAGCAGCATGTCGAGAATCAAACACACAAGAGGCAGCGATGGCGATGGCACGGATGGCATAGAGATAGAGTAACATGTACCCTACATAGATATAGAATTTCTCAGCAGTTGGGAAGCCAGCCATAAAGTAGGCTGGCAATATATATGCAAGGAAGGTTCCACCAGCTGCCAGAAAACTGTAGAAGGTCTGAGGGAGACAAAATAGATTTCCTCAATTAACAAACATTTGTGCAATTTAGACATTGGAAGAACTGGAAACATCTGGCCATCCCTTCAGGAAATTCAGGGAGAGAATATTTAAGGCATTGGAGCTATAGATTGACAAACAATAATACATACTACAACAAAATTGCTTGGATATATCAACATATCTATTATCTATCTATCTATCTATAGCTTCGACGCCTCGTTCCCTCCGGGAACTCCCCCCAAGGGGGTGGCCACGGCAGAAGTGTCTCCAGTTCTCCCTGTTCCAACATTCCCTCCTTACTTGTTCAAGCCCTCCTCTACCCCTCACGTTTCTCTCCTTTACATACTCTTCCACTCTGTTCTGCCATCTAACCGGAGGTCTGCCTCTCACACCAGGTCCCACAACTTCACTTCCATACACCTTCTTTACAAATTCCTCGCCTTGCATTCTCTCCACATGTCCAAACCACCTCAATGTATCACGTTTCACTCTCTCAACCACTCCACACTCAATGCCAATTGCCTTCTCACTCATACCACATCTCTCATATATACTCTCATTACTTTCTCCATCCCATCTAGTAAGTCCACATGCTCCTCTCAAGTAACTCATTTCCACAGCACCTATTCTAGACTGATGCGCCCTACTCCATGTCCATGTCTCCGACGCATATGTCAGTGTTGGCAGAATTATACTATTTCGTAGTCCCCTTTTCACTTCCATACTCACACTTCTACCCTTCATAATCCTCCCCAGTGATCCTATGACCTGTCTACCCTTCACTGCTCTCTCCCTAATTTCTCCTTCCATACTTCCATGTTTATACATAACTGTACCCAGGTACTTAAACTCCTTCACTTCCTCCATCCTCTCACCCCTCAGAGTTATCTCACACTTCATCCCAGTTGGTACAGCCACTCTGTAAGGTGTAGCAAAGTCAATCACTTCAGTTTCTGCTCTTTCAAATACCATCACTTTACTTTTACCCACATTCACCTTCAGTTTCCTTCGTTTACACACAGACTGAAATCTATTATTATATCTATTATTATAAATAATTAGCAATGTGTTAATAATACTGTACTATAGGCTACTATGACATTAGTTATTATACATTACCCTTTAATATATGGTTAATTTAATATATGGTTAATATATGGTTAACTTGCATTTTTGTAATGCATGCAACACTTCTTCAACCTGTACAGTATACACACCTTAGTGATAATATAGATGCCTTTAGAGTACAGTCCATCAGCCACATCCCTGGCCACAGCAGGTTTGTCCCTCCACACCTCTGAGATGGCCATGAGAAGAACTGGCCACACTGCTACACTGGCCATGACATAGTGGAAGGCAGCACGGTTGTTGACAGACTCCTGGTGCTGGGCCGAGGAACTACGCACGTCCCAGTACACCGCCCCCACCACCACCGACAACACACCTGCCACAAGTGTCATCCCCAGCCAGTTCATCATGTTGTATGGGAACTGGTAGATCATCGCTCGGCTGAAATGTCAACACAGAATCAGTTTTTTCATTCTGTGTCTAGTAGGGTAACATTAATTTTTTGTACAGAAAGTGGTAGATCACTGCTTGTCTGTCCTTTTCAAAACAGTAATACAAGTAATTTACAGTACATTATTTTCATTGCTGTAGTCATGTACTATATCAAATTGAACAGTATCTAGTACAGCAAAAAAGCTCAATTAGCTGTTATAAATGGCATTACTCAACTACCATTACTATTACTGTTCTTACTACTAAGAAAAGAACAAATCAGTTCAGTTCAGTATTGGCCCCAAATGTTGGCATATAAGGTATATTGGTGGCAGGAAGGGTATCCAATCATTCAACACACTGCTACAACCATATTGTTTTTGGTTGGTTTAGGACCACACACGCTTGTATGGTCAAAGCATTAAGATCCCTGTGATTGTGTATGGGAATTGGAGACTTCTGATTCCTCCTGACTATGCCTCGAAACACACTACTTCCATATAAGTGGTGTTTCTTGGCAATATTTGAAGGACTCATTTACCTCCAATTTTCTGACTATTTACATCACATGATCACTTAAGGATTAAATAATATCCTGTCAAAGCCTTACATACTTGAAAGGTATTTCTACAACAATTGTATCTACAAGTACTGAAGTACAATTATTAGTACCACTGATACTATCACTGGCTACTACCACCATCACTCACATCCAGAGGCCAAGCAGCTGGAGGCAGAGGTTTTCCTTGCGGACTTTTGGAGGCATGGGTCCTGGTGGTCCAGGGTCACTCAGTGCTTCCTGGCGACGTCTGAAAGTCTCAGCCAACATTTCCACTCTCTGTGAGGACTCCAGCATTGCCTCTGCACTCAGATCATCCAACGTCACCAGGTCCACTGTAAAGAACATATTACAGTAGAGTTTAGCTTTTCATTTTTACTAATTCTTGATGTAACTAGAGGAGGCCAAGGCATAAGTTTCCCTGCAATCAAGTCATCCATGAATGAAAGAATTATTTGGTTACAGCCTACTGGGTCTGGACTCTCATAAGGCTGGTGGTAGGATAAATCTTAATATGAAACAATACTGTAAATAATCAAAAGGGAAGAAAACTACTTGATACACCTTGTTAATGAATCATTCACTCTGATCATATTTCCAGGCACAGCCATGAGTGGGTAATTTGCCCTTGCCAAAAATAAGAATACTTTAATATATTATATATCGTACAGCATAGATAAGGCAACTAGTGAGTGAAATATGGGTGGCAGTGATTATAGAGTTTTACAGTGTTACAGAAATACTGACAGACGTCACACACTGTATTTACATTAATTACAGATACAACACTTGTACAATGTTTTTATAATACTTGTACCAGTGAACCAAAAAAGATAACATGCACATGTGATACTAACAATAATAGTCTGATGGGTTCTTGTAAGCAGGGCAGGGGTATTCAATGAAGGCGAAGTATGGCAGCATCTCCCGTCTCCTGCCAAAATACATGAGGCGTCCTGTGGAAATGAGGGCTACCCGGGATATCATAGTGAAGATCTCATATGTTGGAGGCTGGATGGTCAGGATCTGCAAGCAATGGAACACAATTAGTAATGATCATTATTTTCTATTGGGTGATTTACAAATTACAAAAAGCAATACATGAACAACAGTTCTGTTCTTTCAGTAAGGATTCCTATTAGAGAGCTTCCAGGTGAGAGAATAAGGAATCAGTGTTGATGACTGATAGACTGGTTGAAGTGAGAAATTCACTACTGTACAGTATACACTTTCAGCCTTGATTAGGCTACAGGTATATGAGTCTAATTACAAACTTTATTACTGAAACTAAATCAAGACATCATACTAAAACTTTATTAGTGTACTGTAGGTAGAGGAAATTATGCATGATTTAGAGAAAGCAAACACCTCTACCATACTGTACCTAGCTAAATAAGAAGCTATATAAATTTAGAGAGAGCACCCACCACTATCCTGCCTCGACACGCCCACTGCCTGAGGTACTCGACGAGGAAGAATGTGTCAAAGATGTCCATGCCACGAGTCGGCTGATCCAGGAGAACCAGGTCGGTCTCCAGTAGCAGGTGACACGCTACATTGAGTCTCCGCCGCTCACTCAGTGTCAGATCCTTCACTCTGGTGTGTCGCACTTGTTCTAATCCAAGGTCATTGATCAGACCATTGATCTGGAATGGAATGAAATGTGTGATTACAATTAAAAATTAATTCTATATCAAAATTATGATCCTAAATCAAATAACACAATTATTATGTCAAGCAGAGGTTCTGTTTTCACTCACCCTGGCCTTGACCTCCCTGACCCTGGTAACATCCCCAGAGGAGCGGAAAAAGGAGTGGAGAAGGAGAGTCTGACGGACACTCATATCAGGACAGAAGTTGACATCCTGCTGCACGTAAGCTGCTCTTGCTGCCACCTGAAACAAACACACACATGGACATTCAGTTAAAAAAAAAATTACCAGTAGCCTACATAAAATGTTCTATCATTTCATTAAAGAAGTTATCAATACAATCTTTACTTGATCAATATATTTGGTGTCCTTATCTGTGATAAGAATCCACATGTTCCTAATAATGTACTGTAAAAGGCTTTCTCCTCGGGCTCCTGTGTTGGGGGCTTGATCGGGAACTCGTGTGTTTGGTGCACTCATTTGTATTAACTTTGAGCCTTCACATGTGTAAGGGCCTCTAGAAGTTAGGGACTCTCAAATGTATGGAGGGTGTTGAAACACTGTATATTGGAGACCATTTATTTGAGGTTTTCAAGCCTCATTTCTCCATCATATGTTACAGGGACTCATATCTAAATGGTCCTCATCTATACGAAGATCCTCGAGGAGTTAAGCTGTGCTATTAGGGGGACTTTGTTGTGTCAGGGCCCAAATTCATGTTAGGAGTTCTCATGTTCTAGGGCCCTCATAAGTTCAGGATACTCATGAGGTTAAGTAAGGGTCCATTATCTACCATAGATTTCGTGGTGTTGGTGCAGTAAAGGTGTGATTCAAACTTTCTTCCAAGGAAAATATAATACTATAAGGAAGGCATAGAAATGGGTTGAGTAAACAGAAGAATGATCAACACAGATTGGAAATGAGATGGACGGTGAGAATACAACAGACCAATATATCCTGTGACAGGTTTTGGGGTTAATTGCAATAACGATGTATGATAAGGTTTTCTCTAAAATCATTAATAACAAAAGATAAGCTCACGTTGCATACCAGACAAACCTGCAAGTACAGCCACAATCAAGTAAGCACCAACAGTTTTCCTTTCCCTCATGCAAATAAATCAGTGTCATATCAAAATATAATCATACAACAACACCTTACATCAACTCAACCCCCTAAATTATTATTATGAGGTGCTGCAACATCATAGCCTACACGTGTTGTTTTTTATTACCAAGATATTTACTACGATGGAAGGAAAGTGTTGCAGGATATTTGAGCGTGGCTGTACAGTACAAGGAGACTACAGGAGTATTATTACCTTGTTTGGTTTGGTGTGGTTACCGTTGAGAAGGAAGTCACCCCGGAGCCTCCCACCCCATTTGGAGTGTCGGTTTGCAAGCACATCAAGCAGGCACGAACCCTCACTCTCTGCAACACAAACCACCAGAAGAATATATTATCTATAAAACCGCAGGCCATACAACAACATAATACAATCCGAATAATAAGTATACACAGAGAAAAATTATGAGCTGTCAAAGGTACTGGAAAGTACTGGTACTGGGCTGTCGTCCAGAAACTCCCTGCTTCAGATTTCGGGCTTCGACTCAGGTGGGCTAGTTACTGTGGTATCCGAGTGTATGTAACATGATATGGACGCGAATTTATGGTGCCGGCTGTATACATAATGACCAGCTACAACCTACCATGTTCTGACTATAAATAGCTATAATATTCAGGACCATATTCAACGTTAAGTCTTCATACATAGGTGCGTCATAGTTTAAGAACAGACACCATGCCAGATACACAGAAAAGAACACGACTAAAGAAACACCGGCCCATGTGACTATCAAAACAGTGTTGGTATAGTGTCACAGTAGGGGCCTTAACCTAAGGTGGTCATTTTATTTTGGTACATTGAAGTGCCTTAATTCCTCCAAAGTATGCCAGGAAACAGGACCAGAGGAGCAAAAATAATAGTATTTTGTTGCTTGGAATAGCTAGTTTGGAGGATTCAGTTGCTCCAGATTTACCAACACAAAACTTCCCCCTTTATTGTGTCGTAGATGTCAAAAAAATTTCGGGATTATAAGTACCCTAACACGACTACAGGTATTAGGTGAAGTTATTCTGATCGGGTGTTTATTCTTTGCAACGCTTACAATCATAGTCTCTCCGAGTTCATTAGAAAATTACCTCTAACAACATACGGAAATGGCGCTTACGGCAGCATATAAGTCAAAGAAAGTAGGAGTCATCTTCACACACACACACACACACACACACACACACATATTATACAGACATTATATTATATACACATCACTCTACAATTACATCGTCTTAATTAATAACCACTACGAAACTGATAGCCGTTAAGTTTCCATAAGCAACCAAGCCTAATTTCTCTCAAAACAAATATAAATAAATGACTATAACCCTTCCAACTACAAGAACTAAATAAAACCTTCCAGTGTTTGTTGATATACTCGTCCAACTACGGTATACACTCACACCACGCTACCCTCTGTGGCTTCTCAAACTCCATCACACCAACAAATTAAAAGTGCTGATCTTGGTAACCCACCCGTCGTCAGCAAGCTCCTCCCTCCCTTAATTCCCATCCCTTCCTCATCAGCGGCTGGGGAGGAGCAGGAAGTCATTACACCCCTTTTTCTTACACTTTCACGATTTTTTTTTTCTTTTCCTCGTGTAATTTTGTGAGTGGTTATACCGGGAGAGAGGGATGCGGACATTACCACACACTCCCCATCCATCTCCACCACCTCCTCTTCCACCATGCACTACCACCACCATCGCCTCCTCTTCCACCACTATCATCACCATCGCCTCCTCTTCCATGCACTACCACCACCACCGCCTCCTCTTCCACCATGCACCACCACCACCACCACCACCACCAACACCACCACTACCACCACCACCACCTCCTCTTCCACCACCACCACCACCTCTTCCACCATGCACTACCACCACCATCGCCTCCTCTTCCACCACTACCATCACCATCGCCTCCTCTTCCACCATGCACTACCACCACCACCACCACCTCTTCCACCATGCACTACCACCACCACCACCTCCTCTTCCACCATGCACTACCACCACCACCTCCTCTTCCACCATGCACTACCACCACCATCACCTCCTCTTCCACCACTACCACCACCACCACCTCCTCTTCCACCATGCACTACCACCACCACCACCTCCTCTTCCACCATGCACTGCCACCACCACCACCTCCTCTTCCACCATGCACTACCACCACCACCACCTCCTCTTCCACCACTACCACCACCATCGCCTCCTCTTCCACTTCCTCCTTTTGTAAGACCAGAAGCCGTCAACAACAACAACAACAACAACAATTACAGCAGCAGCACGGGAACACACCAAGTCTCATCATCCCATCAGCCAGAGAGAGAGAGAGAGAGAGAGAGAGAGAGAGAGAGAGAGAGAGAGAGAGAGAGAGAGAGAGTATGTGTGTGTGTGTGTGTCATCACCTCATCAGCCTGTAAGTGTGTGTGTGTGTGTCATAACCTCATAAGCCTGTAAGTGTGTGTGTGTGTGTGTGTGTGTCATCACCTCATCAGCCTGTAAGTGTGTGTGTGTGTGTCATAACCTCATCAGCCTGTAAGTGTGTGTGTGTGTGTGTGTGTGTGTGTGTGTTGGGGCTAGACCAGGCCAACATACATTATGGAAATAGGCTCGGTATGATTGATTATAGTGGTTTGAGTGTAGTACAAGTTTCATTCCATATTTCATCCAAGAGCAACAACATGACAACAAGAACGAGAAATCATTATACTCGCGTTGTGTATGTCGGCCTGGATCTCAGCTATGAAACACACGTAATAATAATAAAAAAAAGAATACCGGTATAGTGTTTGAGGGGTGGTGGGGTTAGCGGGCTTGCGGTCACTTGACATGCAAAAGAGAGGGTCGTGGGTGGTGATAAGGTGTAATGGGTGGTTATGGTAGTGGTGGTAGGAGGGGGGGGGGAGGTAAGGTATTGTAGTTATTGTGTTGATAAGGTGTAATGGGTGGTTATGGTAGTGGTGGTAGGAGGGGGGGGAGGTAAGGTATTGTAGTTATTGTGTTGATAAGGTGTAATGGGTGGTTATGATAGTGGTGGTAGGAGGGGGGGGAGGTAAGGTATTGTAGTTATTGTGTTGATAAGGTGTAATGGGTGGTTATGGTAGTGGTGGTGATGTGCTGGTGGGGGTAGGAGGGGGGGATATAAGGTATTGTAGTTATTGTGTTGATAAGGTGTAATGGGTGGTTATGGTAGTGGTGATGATGTGCTGGTGGGGGTAGGAGGGGGGGGGGAGGTATTGTAGTTATTGAGTTGGTATGGTGTGTAGTGGTGTTGTAGTGGTGTTATCTATATAGGGGAGGCAGAGGTGGTGTAGTTGTGGTGGTGGTGGTGATGTGTAGTGGCGGGGTATTGTAGGTGTTGTGGGGTCTGTTGTGTTGGTAAGGTAAGGTGTGTATTGTAGTGGTGATATCTATTTGTGGTGGTGATGTGTAGTGGTGAGGAGTAGTGGGAGTTACATCTCATATTAAAAGGTACACTAACATCAGTCGATTAAAAACAGCACAGGAAAACCACTCACTGTCTTACAAGGGTTGAAAGTATTATTACAGAATATTTAGAATGAGTTCTTTAAGGGACCCAGTGATGTAGTCAGAAAACTGGAGGTTAGTGAGTCATTTAAATATTGCCACGACAGACCACCTACATTGAAGGAGCTTGTTTCGTGGCATAGACAGGAGGAATCAGAAGCCACCAAATCTCATATACGATCACAGGGTCCCTAAGGGGGTATATATATAGTACAGTGGTGTGGGTTGTATGGTAAATATAGAACAACCGATTCCTCCAAACAATTACAAGCAACAGGATACCATTAAATTTATTCATTGGTTCCATTTCTTGACATACTTTGGAGGAATCAAGACGCTCCAATACACCAACACTGTCATAAATTGTTAGCTAATTGTTAAGGAGGAAATACACTTTAGTTACAATGGAGCGCCTCGATTCCTCCAAAATATGCCAAGAAACAGGACCAGATGAACAAAAATAATGGCGTTCTGTTGCCAGGAAAAGTTTGGAGGAATCACTTGCTCCAGATTTACCAACACTGTACTTCCTCCTTTAAAGGTGGTAATTCTTTTTTGGTATATTGGAGTGCCTTGATTCCTCCAAAGTATGCTAGGAAAAAGGACCAGATGAACAAAAATAATGGTGTTCTGTTGCCAGGAAAAGTTTGGAGGAATCAGTTGCTTCAGATTTACCAACACTGTACTTCCTCCTTAAACTGTATAGCTCATACTTCTTGTACACGTATGACGACACTGATTGTTTTATTTATTTATTTCAGTGAGTAATTTTCTCATTTAATACTCAGCGTGTTGCTTTATCATAATTATAAAACGACGCTGGTGTTTTCCTGTTTGTTATTATACGCCATTTCCTCTCTCTCTCTCTCTCTCTCTCTCTATCTCTCTCTCTCTCTCTCTCTCTCTCTCTCTCTCTCTCCTTTTTCATTATCTCTCATTCTCTCTCTCTCTCTCTCTCTCTCTCTCTCTCTCTCTCTCTCTCTCTCTCTCTCTCTCTCTCTCTCTCTCTCTCTCTCTCTCTCTCTCTCTCTCTCTCCTTTTTTCATTATCTCTCATTCTCTCCCTTCCTCCTTATCTCCCTTTCTTTCTCTCCTCTTTATCTCCCTTTCTTTCTTTTTTTCCCTCCCTCCACTTCTCTCCCCTTCTCTCTCTCTCTCTCTCTCTCTCTCTCTCTCTCTCTCTCTCTCTCTCTCTCTCTCTCTCTCTCTCTCTCTCTGTGCGTGTGTGTGAGACAATGATGTATACGTGTGTGTTTTCGTGTATAATAATAATAATAATAACAATAATAATAATAATAATAATGAGTACTGGAATCGGACGGAAGCACAAGAAACACAAATTCGCACACATCATAATAATAATAATAACACACACACACACACACACACACACACACACACACACACACACACACAGATTATGCGAGCAAAAATACAAACAACCCGGAAATAAGAATGGGTGTGCCGGTATGTGGTGAGGTCAGCGAGGAAGGAGGAAGAGAAGGAGGAGGGAGAGAAGGAGGAAGAGGAGAAGGAGAATGAGGAAGAGGAGGAGGAGGAGAGGAGGAAGAGAAGAAGGAGGAAGAGGAGGAGGAGGAATGAAGAAGATCCTGTTGTTCAGTCACGGTCAATAACAGTTGATTGGCTGACCGTGACACCTCCTCCATCCAGACGATCCAAGTAGGTTAGGTTACGATTAGGTCAGGTCAGCTTAGGTTAGGTCTTGTTTAGTTAGGTTAGAACAGGTTTTGTTAGGTTTTGTTAGATCTGGTCTTGTTAGGTCAGGTTAGGTTAGAATAGGTTTGTTAGGTCAGGTTAGGTCACCTCAGTTTTGGTTTTGCCACGTCTGGTCAGGTTAGGTCACCTCAGTTTTGGTTTTGCCACGTCTGGTCAGGTTAGGTCACCTCAGTTTTGGTTTTGCCACGTCTGGTCAGGTTAGGTCACCTCAGTTCTGGTTTTGCCACGTCTGGTCAGGTTAGGTCACCTCAGTTCTGGTTTTGCCACGTCTGGTCAGGTTAGGTCCTTTGCATACCAATTGCTTTAAAGGGGTAATTCACTTTTGTTACATAGGAGTGCATTGAATCCTCCAAAGTATGCCAGGAAACAGGACCAGATGAGCAAAAATAATGGTGTTATGTTGCTTGGAATAGATTGGAGGAATAATTTGCTTCATATTTACCTACAATGTACTTCCCTCTTCATTTCATTGGCAGTGTTTGGAGGACTCGGTAAACCTATAATTTGTTTACCATATCACAAGTTTCCTAAGTAATCCACCCCATTACACACACACACACACACACACTCACACACACACACACACACACACACACACACACACACACACACACACACACACACACACACACACACACACAGACAGTTCCTCCTCCATCCTATCTCTCCCAATATTCTCCCTCTCCCATAACTCATATACCTCTTCTCTCCTTCCAAGTCAATAATATTTTCCCCTCCCTTTCTTCCTCCACTCGCTATTCCACTTTCTTTATAATTCTCTCCTCTTTTCACTCCATCCTGCCTTTCCCTTCCCCTCACTTTATTCCTCCAGTTCATTAATTCCCTCTTCTCTCTTCCACTACACTCGATCCACTTCCTACCCCTCACCAACCGACCTTTCCACTTCTCTCCTCCATTACATCCCACATCCCTTTTCTCTCCTCTTCCTCCACTCACCTTCCCAGACCATTTCCTTCTTCCCTACACCCCACTTTTCCTCTTCCTTCCTCTTCCCTCTACCCCACCTTCCCCCTTCTCTCATCCAACACACCCTACTTCCTCCTTTCTTCCTCTTCCCACCACACCACACTTCCCTCTTCCCTCCACCCCACTTTCCCCCTTCTCTCCTCCACCACCACACCCCACTTCCTCTTCCTTCCTTCCTTCCTCTTCCCTCCACCCCACTTTCCCCCTTCTCTCCTCCACCACCACACCCCACTTCCTCCTTCCTTCCTTCCTTCCTCTTCCCTCCACCTCACCACCTTCCAACTTCCTCCACTATCGTCATGTCTGCCTGAATCAACCTGACAATCAGCTGGTTCACCACCCACTCCTCCCTGTCTGCACCTGTATATAAGGACACATTACGCCACATTACGCGACCGACAAACCCGACTCATCCCGGCTACTCTATGCTATTACCGTACTGTATACACTATGATTGTTGCTTGATTCCACTCTCGCGTCACCCAACTCACAGTATTCGTGTTTTTTCTCCCCCTAACGAAAATGCTTCTATTCCCTTCCCACAGACAGACTGAAAAATTATGCTTAGAGTAGATTCTAGCGTTCATTAATTTGTCTGTAGATATGGTAAATGCATAGTTGGGTATATATTATGTCTATTGAATAGTTTAATATATCCTGTCTTGATTAGTTATACAGTAAACGTAAAAGTAAGAAAATATTTCACGTGCACTTTTGCCAGGTTAAAGAAGATGAAATAACCTAGTGTTGGCATTCATATCTTCTTGTGAATTAGAGGCAAGAAGAAAGTTCCCTCTCACATATATTACTGCCTCAAATTATATCACTGCAACTCCAGTTATTCAAACAGAACAGAAAGGAAGGGGACAATCACAACTCGAGGTGGTTAACGCTCCAGTGAAGGCAACTGTGCACTTACTTTTTCCCATCCTTTCAAGTACGTCTATTTGGCTTTTTTGTTTGGTAGAAAGAGCTACTATAGTGACTCTAAAGTATTCAGGTACAGTCACGGTCAATAGTGTTGTCACCATACCCGTTTCCAATTTCTGACTGTGAGTGTATGGTACAGCCACAATCAAATATCCAACCACACTTTCCCTCCATCGTAGTAAATACCTCGGGAATAAAGAACAACACGTGTATGATATTGCAGCACCTCATAATAATAATAATAATTGAGGGGGTTGAGTAGACGTAAGGTGTTGTTGTATGATTATATTTTGATATGATATTGATTTATTTGTACGATGGAAGGAAAGTGTCGGTGGATATTTGATTGTGGCTGTACCTACAAGCGGCGCAAGAGTGTACAACCTCCAGAACTGCTCCCCGAGACTGGTTATTGTTGTTAGTGATTTGCAGGGCCACTGATTCCTCCATACTATGCCAAGAAACAGTCTCCCTCGGTAAACCAGTTGTTGGAGATCTGTTTTGTGGCACAGTTTGGAGTATATATTTTCATACATACGGTAGCATAAATATTAAGGGGGTGCGGGAGTAGGGGACAGGCTTGAGGAGGGGTTTGGGGGGTGCGGGAATAGGGGGACAGGCTTGGGGTGGGTAGAAAGCCTGTCCCCTACTCCTGCACCCCCCAAGCCTGTCCCCCTATTCCCGCACCCCCTTAACACCTTATTGTTCGTTTCATCTCGTGGGACTTGGTTCGAAGATGTCCCATATCACTTTCAATAATGCCCCATCAAAAATTATCCAATCCTGTACTATAATAATAATTACTCCAATTGTACTAGTTCAAAAATGTTCCTCTTCAAACATGCTAATCTAGGAGGTCCATCAAATATGCTTTATTATATTACGATATGTACTAAAATGCTCTAAAATGCTCCAATGTACACTCGCAATCCAAAATTTGTATCCAGGTCTTGTTGAAGTTTCGAATCATTTGACATACATACTAGTGAACTAATTACAACCCTTATACTGTTTTACATTTGCTTGAACTCGCCAAATACTCAATCACTTATTCGAAGCTGCCTGGATACATATTTTGGATTGCGAGTGTACACTACCTTTAGAGATGTTCCTGCACTTCAAAAGGTTGGAAATACTCACTCAGTGTTTTGCCTTCTAAAATGCACTCCTACACAATCTCTTAAAACGCTCCCAGGCCTGGTTTTATGTTCGTTTCTTGCCTCTGGGTTGGTCGTGAGGGTTCTTTTCCAACCCTCTTTTATTACCACTTATACGTTTACAGTCGTTCCACTAATAGCTACTCGTATCTAGTATATATACCTTTCGTTCCTACCGTGTTCTGCATAGGGAATAGAATCCCAGTCATGCTCTGGGTGTAAAAAAAAAAAAAAAAAAAAAATAATGAACGTGTGTAAAAAAGGATGACCACTTCGGAGGCATAAAAAAAAAAAGTGCAAACCAAAGGCATTATTATTGTGCAAAAAATAAAACTGGAAGGAGAATCAAAATGGTGCCATCGCTTGCTGAAATCGCCGCTTAAAAAACAACATGGAAATCTTCTAGAGTACAGAGTATGGAGACGGTGTTACCAAAGCCATTTTCCATGTGTAGAAAGAAAAAATAAATAGCATGGAAGTCCTGTGTTATTAAAACGGTATGTGTCTTCACGAGTCATATATACCGTGTAAAAAAATAAAGTAAAATAAAAATGAAAGTCGTGTGTACTTCGTGAAAAATGGTATCACTGTGGGTTAAATTCGATCTGTACATAATAATAATAATAATTATAATACGGGAACCATCTGTTTAGTATTCAATAGTTGTTGTTAAAAGTTCATTTTTTCTGTAACACACACACACACACACACACACACACATTCCCAGACAAACCTCTGTACGGAATATAAAAAACGGTGCCTTCAAAACTCCACACGTGTAAAATTCTCCTACTCTGCCTTTCCTCTTTTTTCACGTTGTGAGTGTGGACATGAAAAGGCTACCTTCAACTTGGCTATCGAGGTCAAGATAGCGGAAAACACATATTCGCCAACGGACACACACACACACACACAGACAGACAGACAGGTAGACAGGTACACACGCACACACACAGACAGGTAGATAGGTACACACGCATACACATACACGTAGACAGGTACACACACACACACAAACACACACACACACACACACACACACAAACACACACGTTGACAGGTAAACACACACACAGACAGATAGACAGGTACACACACACACACACACACTTAAAGATACGGTAGGACCATATCAAAGTCCAATTGGTAGTTAGGGGAGTGGGGTATTGACCAAGTAAGATATAGGCTACGTATATCTGTGAACTGTGATTGTACACTTTGAATATTCTTATGATACAGGTCACGTTTAGTACCCTACCTAATCCATAACAAAAATATATACAGAAAGAGAGGAAACTTCACACACTGGTAACATCTAGTAACCTACATACATAACCTAAAGCAAAGAACACACAGAAACAGATATAACTTCACACACTGGTAACGTTTAATACCCTACCTAACGTATAAAAAAAAAATATATAGAAAGAGAGAGAACTTCACACACTGGTAACATCTTGTAACCTATATAACCTAAAGCAAAGAACACACAGAAAGAGATAATAACTTCACACATTGGTAACGTTTAGTACCCTACCTAACCTATAACAAAGAATAATTAATTATATTTGAGAGGACATGCGTAGTACCCAAACCAAATAAAACAAAAACTATATAGAAAGAGAGATAACTTCACACACTGGTCACGTCTAGTACCGTACCTAACGTATAACAAAAATATATATAGAAAGAGAGATAATTTCACACACTGGTCACGTCTAGTACCTTACCTAACCCATAATAAAAATAAATAAATAAATAAAAAGACAGGTAACTTTGAGGACACACGTATTAGACTAAGGTCACTAAACCGACCTATCATCATACGTAAAAAACCTGATAGCGAGAAGACACCAACTTGGCATTCCTTCAAAATATTAACAAGGTATTCATTCTCTCATTCACCCAACAATCTACACACCAACTTGGCAGTCCTTCAAATCGCAAGTAGTGATTACAGGGAGAGAGGTGAGGTAAAGAAGAAGAATTAAAATAGGTGAGGGGAAGAGGAAGAGAAGAGAAGAGGGAGAAAGGTGAGGAAGAAAAAATAAGAAAAGAACGAACCCCAGTGATGGACGGACGGAAGGAAAAGAAAGGGAAGAGGTCAAGGAACGATAATTAATGGGAAGTGAACAAAAAATATTAGGAGGAAAAATGTATTGTAAGTAGGGAGGAGGGGAGAAAAATGAGATGGGGAGGAGATAATGAGTGTGGGTATGGTGTGGGGTAAATAAAGTTAATGATTTGGGTGTGGGTTAGCAGCAGTGTGGGTGCATGTGAGTGAGGATGTGGGTAATCGTGATGTGAGTGTGGGCAGTGGGGAAAGTTTTGTTGAATATGGTTGGTTTTGTGTGTGTGTGTGTGTGTGTGTGTGTGTGTGTGTGTGTGTGTGTGTGTGTGTGTGTGTGTGTGTGTGTGTGTGTGTGTTAAATATGGTTGGTTGCTTGTGTGTGTGTGTGTGTGTGTGTGTGTGTGTGTGTGTGTGTGTGTGTGAGTTAAATATGGTTGCTTGTGTGTGTGTGTGTGTGTGTGTGTGTGTGTGTGTGTGTGTGTGTGTGTGTGTGTGTGTGTGTGTGTGTGTGTGTGTGTGTGTGTGTGTGTGTGTGTGTGTGTATGATAATTACTCATACTGTTGAAACCTTACCAACATAAATAATAACATACTTGTCTCCAAGGTGAATCTTTCTTCACCTGTAGACAAAAACACCAAGATTGCTTTCACTCCTGATTATAAATATGTTTGTGCATGTGAAATATTACAGTAAAATAAAAAAATGAAGGGGAGAATAATGTGGAGTAGATAAAGAATAGAAAAACAAAACCAATTACGAAAAAAGGAAGGGATAGAATCATGCATGTGGATAAAATAAAAAGAAAAGAAAAAAAACCAAAATAGCAGAAATGAGGAAACTGCATAAAGTCAAGTGGCACAGGTTATTCTTGGCAGCTATTGATGAAAACCCAACCCTTTTATTCCATATATAAATAATGTATCCTACTGATAATTTAGCGTCTGAACCATAAAAACCTATAATAATAATAATAATAATAATAATAATAATAATAATAATAATAATAATAATAATACTCTTTATCTCCCTAAACTATCATTATGCATTCTTTTATAACAATTCTCCTTATCACCGAAAATTTTCACTATGCATTCTCTTTTAATAACACCCTTCATTCCCGAAAACAATCACTAGGCTTTTTAATATACCATAAGTTCTGACAAATAGAAAATATGAACTGTATACACTATGAGTGGTACAAAAGCGATTATCAGGCAAAAATACAATATAATATGTGTCGTATAAAAAAGTGATATCCTGACACCACTATTTCTGTGTGTCGTATAGCAAAGTGATAGCCTGGCACCACTGTTTCTGTGTGTTGTATAGAAAAAGTGATATCCTGGCACCACTATTTCTGTGTGTCGTATAGACAAGTGATATCCTGGCACCACTATTTCTGTGTGTCGTATAGAAAAGTGATAGCCGGGCACCACTATTTCTGTGTGTCGTATAGAAAAGTGATAGCCTGGCACCACTATTTCTGTGTGTCGTATAGCAAAGTGATAGCCTGGCACCACTATTTCTGTGTGTCGTATAGAAAAGTGATATCCTGGCACCACTATTTCTGTGTGTCGTATAGAAAAGTGATATCCTGGCACCACTGTTTCTGTGTGTCGTATAGAAAAGTGATATCCTGGCACCACTATTTCTGTGTGTCGTATAGCAAAGTGATAGCCTGGCACCACTATTTCTGTGTGTCGTATAGAGAAGTGATAGCCTGGCACCACTATTTCTATGTGTGGTATAGAGAAGTGATATCCTGGCACCACTATTTCTGTGTGTCGTATAGAAAAGTGATAGCCTGGCACCATTATTTCTGTGTGTTGTATAGAAAAGTGATAGCCTGGCACCACTGTTTCTGTGTGTCGTATAGAAAAGTGATATCCCGGCACCACTATTTCTGTGTGTGGTATAGAAAAGTGATAGCCTTGCACCACTATTTCTGTGTGTCGTATAGAAAAATGATAGCCTGGCACCACTATTTCTGTGTGTCGTATAGAAAAGTGATAGCCTGGCACCACTATTTCTGTGTTTGGTATAGAGAAGTGATATCCCGGCACCACTATTTCTGTGTGTGGTATAGAAAAGTGATAGCCTGGCACCACTGTTTCTGTGTGTCGTATAGAAAAAGTGATAGCCTGGCACCACTATTTCTGTGTGCGGTATAGAGAAGTGATAATAGCCTTGCACCACTGTTTCTGTGTGTCGTATAGAAAAGTGATAGACTGGCACCACTATTTCTGTGTGTCGTATAGAAAAAGTGATAGCCTGGCACCACTATTTCTGTGTGTCGTATAGAAAAAGTGATAGCCAGGCACCACTGTTTCTGGGATGAGCCGGGTGTTCCAGGAATGAGGTCATTAATAGCTGGACACGGATGACTGAGACGTGGTGGTATCGGGTAAACAAATTAATGGAGCCTAGCGGTTGGTATGACATTCCTGCACATCAAGGAGGAAGAGGAACAGGAGAAGGAGGAACAGGAGAAGGAGGAACAGGAGGAGGAGGAAAGAGGAGGAGAAGGAGGAGGAGGAACAGGAGGAGAAAAAAGGAGGAGGAGGAGAATGAGGAGGAGGAGAAAGAGGAGGAGGAGGAGGAGAAGGGAGATGATGATGGTGATGGTGATAGGATGATGATGATGATAATGATACTGATCTCTCTCTCTCTCTCTCTCTCTCTCTCTCTCTCTCTCTCTCTCTCTCTCTCTCACACACACACACACACACACACACACACACACACACACACACCAGCAGTGCCATTCTGTTCGTTGATTTCTTCCTTCCTGCGGCAAATTACACCTTTAAGGCCACATTCTTCCGGACTCATGCAAAAATACGAGGCAGACGTTTTGGGGGAAGAGAAGGAGATGAGAGTCGAGGGGAGGGGAGGGGGCAAGGGGAGAGCAATGAAGTTATAAAGAGAAGGGATGGAAATTGGTAGATGGTTAAGAGAAAGGATGAGAAGGGAAGGGAAAAGAAGGAATGAGATGGGATAAAAAGGGATGGGAAGGGAAGATGGTTAAGAGAATGGAAGGGAAAATTAAGAGATGGATGGGAAGGAAAGGGAAGGGAATTGGTAGACGATTAAGAGAATAGAAGGGAAGGTTAAGAGATGGATGGGAAGGAAAGTAAAGGGAATTGGTAGACGATTAAGAGAATAGAAGGGAATGTTAAGAGAATGGAAGGGAAGGGAAGGGACATGGTAGACTGGTTCAGGGAGGAATGTTCTGTGGTCGTCTTGGAGAGAGGGTTGCTAATCCTCCTGCAAATTATACTAGACGAAACAGATTCTGACAAAACCAGACAATATATTACCACTTCAAAATATTATGTGAGACCAGGGCCTCTCCTGTGACACATACATTATTATCAAGAAGCATAGCAACACCTGTACTGAGAGGCTGTTTCGTGGTACAGTTTCTATGCGCCAATAGTCTTTAACTCACCGACAACACATGGGTTTTTATAGGGGGACCAAGTTCAAGTATTCAGCCTCTTGGATCCATGGAGGTGGGTGGTGGTGGGGGATCCTTACACTAAGTAGTTCTTAATGTTTACCAAATTCCCATCAACTCTTCTACTCGTTTTTCATCTATGGATACACAGGCCTATATTATCAGTCTGGAGAATAAATACAAAAAAAACGTCGTTCCCTAATGAAGATAATTTCAACACCCACTCCTAGTCAGACAAATATTCCGATCAACTCTACTACAATTTGTCTCTCTATGGATACTCAGGCCTGTAGTATCAATCTGGAGAATAAATAACCTCAACGAAAGAAAACATACCCAAATGAAGAGAGTTTCGACACCCTCCTACCCACCCACGTCAGACAGACAGACAGACAGACAAACAGACCACCACCACCACCACTTCCTCAGCAGTGTCTGTTCCTCTCCCTGCCGTCATCACCTCAATCACTGCTACACTCTCTCATCACCTCTCACCCATCACCCACCCTCATTCCTTCTTTCCCACTATCAATTACCACCATCCACCCATGCACCTCTTCTCCTCCTCCTCCTCCTCCCTCCATTACCTCACCCCTCACCTCTTCTTCTCCTCCTCCTCCCCCTCCATTACCTCACCCTTCACCTCATCATCACCACTAAGCGTCCTCAACATGCCCATTTCTTGGTAACTGCACTGTAGTTCGTAATTGAAACAGGGCATTTTTTAATTCCCTTCAGATCATCTATAAGCTTTCTCATTTCCTGTCCTCTTTTCTCATTGTTTACAAGATCTGAGTTACGGTCCTATTTTCAGAACTTCAAATCATCTAGCTCTCTCATTAATTTTCCTGTCCCCTTTCCTATTTGTTTACAAGATCTGAGTTACTGTCCTATTTTCAGAACTTTAAATCATCTAGCGCTCTCATTAGTTTTCCTGTCCCCTTTCTATTTTTTTTTTTTTTTTTTTTTTTTTTTTTCTATACCTCAACCTCAGGACTGTAGGCTGTCAGTAGCCCGTGACTCTTGCGAGGCCCCGAGATTATTGGGTGTCGCATTAGATGAGACAGTGAAGCTTCGTGGTGATGTTGGTACCGTAGCTTCTCATCTGCCCCACTAGATGACGACACCTTATTTATACACGTCACTATCAGGGGAGAGCAGCTACAACGTCACTCACAGCATCTTGGAATATGGTCTGGCATCTTCTATATTGTGAGTTGACGACGATGTAGGGGGTATTTTCTTGACGTGTCGGCGTAGCTAGGGTGTAGTTGACGAACAGCTGGACCCATCAGATCACCTCGGAAAAATCCCAGACGTTTTCTCGTGGACTCGAACCAGGGCCCTTAATTTACAAGGTATTATGAGTTATTCTCCTAGTCTTCACAACTTTAAATTATCCCTTCATATCATCTAGCTTTCTCATTAATTTTCCTGTGACTTTTCAATTTGTTTACAAGGACTGAGTTATTGTTCTCTTTATTACAACTCTGGCCCTTATCACGGTCTTCACTCTCCAGTACTTTATTATATACACTTACAAAAGCTCTTTATGTTAATTCCCTTAACTTAAAATTATCTCCTATTTCAGTCCTTCCACTTCATCACTCCTTTCATCTCTTTCTTCGCATCACTATTGTCTTTAAATTCTAGATGTGTCTTATCTCCTTTTCCATGCTTCCACTTCCATCTCTCAGTCATTCCATCTACACAGTACCGTATGTCTCACCTCACCCAACGCACCCCTTCCCATTCAACCGTGAGGGACCTGTGAAATGTTACGAAGGAGTGATTGGGTGGTAGTGATGGATGATGGGTTGGTAAGTGTTTGTGTCGGTAGGGAGATGATAGGGAGGATATGTTTGGCAGGTAATGATGAATGGATTGGTAAGTGTTTGTGTAGGTATACGGAGATGATAGGAAGGAAGTGTTTGGGTGGTAAGGATGATAAAAAGAATACAACACAGACAGAGAAACAAACAGTGAAGGAAATGAAGAGAAGGGAAGGGAAGAGAAAGGAAATTAGATGAAGGGAGAGAAGGGAAGGGAAGGTAAGGTAAGGGAAGGGAAGGGAAGTCAAGGGAAGGGAAGAGAAGGGAAGGAAAGAGAAGAAAAGGGTAGGGAAAGGAAGAGAAGGAAAGGAAGGGAAGGGAAGAAAAAAGGAAGGGAAGAAAAAAGGAAGGGAAGGAAAGGGGATGGGAGGGGAAGGGAAGGGAATAGAATGGAAGGGACGGGATGAGAAGGGAAGAGAAGAGAAGGGAAGGGAAGAGAAAGGAAGGGAAGAGAAAGAAAGGGAAGGGAAGGAAGGGAAGGGAAGGGAAGGGAAGAGAAGAAAGGGAAGGGAAGAGAAAGAAAGGGAAGGGAAGAATAGGGAAGGGAAGGAAAGAGAAGAGAAGAGAAGGAAAGAGAAGAGAAAGGAAGGAAAGAAAAAGAAAGGGAAGGAAAGAGAAAAGAAGGGAAGGGAAGAGAAAGAAAGGGAAGGGAAGGAATGGAAGGGAAGGGAATAGAAGGGAAGAGAAGGAAAGGGAAGAGAAAGGAAGGGAAGAGAAAGAAAGGGAAGGGAAGGAATGGAAGGGAATAGAAGGGAAGGGAAGGGAAGAGAAAGAAAGGGAAGGGAAGAAAAGGGAAGGAAGGAAAGGGAATAGAAGGGACGGAAAGGGAAGATCAGCTGCATGTCCAAGGTAACGTTCTATATAAGTGGCAAACAATACACAGAGTAAGTTAAGATGTTATTGATATATTATACAGGACTAAATATGGCTGACAATGATGATGAAAATAATAATATGGTGTGTGTGTGTGTGTGTGTGTAGTAGGCTAGGAGGGCTGTGTGTGTGTGTGTGTAGTAGGCTAGGAGGGCTGTGTGTGTGTGTGTGTGTGTGTGTGTGTGTGTGTGTGTGTGTGTGTGTGTGTGTGTGTGTGTGTGTGTGTAGTAGTAGTAGGCTAGGAGGGCTGTATGTGTGCATGTGTGTGTGTGTGTGTAGTAGGCTAGGAGAGCTGTGTGTGTGTGTGTGTGTGTGTGTGTGTGTGTGTGTGTGTACAGTATATAAAAGTGAGCATGAGTGTGTACGTGAGAGGAGGCAAGAATGTATTCCATTACGTACACACGGGCATGTAAATATGTACTTGAGACATGCATGTGAGCGTTTGCATGCCTGCTGCACTGTTTAAAGTATACAGTTAAATGAGAGAGAGAGAGAGAGAGAGAGAGAGAGAGAGAGAGAGAGAGAGAGAGAGAGAGAGAGAGAGAGAGAGAGAGAGAGAGAGAGAGAGAGAGAATGGGGTATGAGAAAAAGGAGATGAGTAAAGATGCCCTAAGAATAAATGAAAGGCCAATGTGTGTGTGTGTGTGTGTGTGTGTGTGTGTGTGTGTGTGTGTGTGTGTGTGTGTGTGTGTGCATACGTTTTAAGCAGCAACGTGTGTGTGTGTGTGTGTGTGTGTGTGTGTGTGTGTGTGTGTGTGTGTGTGTTTGCTTGTGTATGTGTGTGTGCATACGTTTTAAGCAGCAATGTGTGTGTGTGTGTGTGTGTGTTTGAGATATGTAGGCTATGTAAACCTGTGCATGAGTGTATTATGTATGTGTGCTGGGGTATGTGTATATGTGTGTATAGGTTCTTGTGTGTGTGAGACAGGTGAGGTGGTTCTGGTTCTGGTTCTGGTCTGGTCCTGGTCTGGTTTGGTGTTGGTGTGTGGGTCTGGGTGGTCTTGGATGAGTGAGTGGGTGAGAGGTGAGGGCAGGCATGACACAGCACACTCTGACCTTCTCTATAGTCTTTGCTACAGCATCTCTCTCTCTCTCTCTCTCTCTCTCTCTCTCTCTCTCTCAAAGTATGCAATGACCTCTTCTTATATACCCAAAGCATCTTTATACTCTTCTCCTTTGTGTATCGTCTCACTCACACACACACACACACACACACACACACACACACTCTCTCTCTCTCTCTCTCTCTCTCTCTCTCTCTCTCTCTCTCTCTCTCTCTCTCTCTCTCTCTTTCCTTTCATTCTTTCCCCTTCCTACCTTCTCCTTCTTTCCCTTCTCTCTCCTAACCCTCACCTCCTCTTCTCCATCCCCCTAATTTCCCTTCCTTCCCCTCTCTTTTTATGCTCTCCCCTCCCCCCCCCCCTCCTCCTCCTCTCCTCTTTCCTCCTCTCACAACCTTCCCTCCAGCCTCTCCCTCAAGACAATTCGTGATGGAATCTGAACCTCACTGGAGTTTATCATTGCTCTCACTTCCATCTCACTCCCCCCCCCCTCCCACCACTCTCCCAACCCACCAACCCACTCACTGCCTCACTCTTCCAGCTATACCCTCTCCTACCTCTCACTCATTGTTTCACTCTCCCAGCTACCTTCTCCTCCCTCTCACTCTCCCACTTCCCAGCAACCCTCTCCCATTTCCCACTCACTCTCCCCAACCACCACCACCACTCTCTCTCTCTCTCTCTCTCTCTCTCTCTCTCTCACACACACACATCCACCAACCAACCACCCTATAGCTCTCCCTCCCTCTCCCCAGCCAGCAGCACTTTCCTCCTCACCTACACAACAACAACAACAACAACAACAACCCCGTTTTACTGTCTTCCCAACCAACCACTGTCCCTTGTCCCTCCCCTCTACTCTATACTCTACCTACAACAACAACCCTCTCTTATTCTCTCCTTTGCCCTTCTTCCTACCGACCGTCATCCAAGGTTACCCCAGGGAAACACCACGCCCTGCCTGACAAAATTTAATATAGAGTAACTGGAATGAAAATAATCAGGTACTGCAGATAT
>JAWQEG010003100.1:0-34617 GCA_033782935.1 Petrolisthes cinctipes | reverse complement strand
GGCTGGGGGGCTATAAGGAAATTGCATGGGTTTTGTTATGGTTAGGGTAGCGTGTGATGTAGTCAGAAAATTGGAGATCAATGAGTGTTTCAAATATTGCCACGAAACACACACACACACACACTCAGACAGATATCTATACACACACACACACACACACAGACAGATATCTATACACACACACACTCAGACACATACACTCATATCTATATATACACACACAGATACATGTCTACACACACACAGAGACACATATCTACACACACACACACACACACAGACATATATCTACACACACACACACACACACACACACACACACACAGACATATATCTACACACACACACACACACACACACACGGTCGAGACAAATTCAGCCTTGGTGTTGAATTGGTCAGGACGGGTTTGTCTTCACCAATAGCCCAGTGGACCACAGACACTTCCAGCCTCACCCATTAAATCCGTCCGCAGTGATTTGTCGCTAATTTGTCTCCCACTCACCGCCGCAGCTTTCAAGTTATTTCAGGGATAGTGAGGTCGACTCTTACTTTGACTGCTCTGAAAGGTGAATGAATAGTAATAGGGAAAATAATAATAATAATAATAATAATAATAATAATAATAATAATAATAATAACAAGATTCTCTTATTAGTGAATTTTGAAGGTCTGTGATTCCTCCAAACTATGCCACGAAACAGATCCCTCATTCAAGTACCATTGAGGGCGTCTGTTTTCTGATATAGTTTGGAGGAATCAGTAGCCTTCCAATTAACCATCCAAATAATCTCCCCTTAAGGCCCATGTGTTCTTGTATGAGAATTGGAGGCTTCTGATTCCTCATTACCTTGCCACGAAACAAGCTTCTTCTATATAGGTGTGTGCGTTTCGTGGCAATAATTGAAGGACTCATTTACCTCCAATTTTCTGACTACATCACACACAGGGTCCCTTAAGTCCATATAATATGTTGTTCGTCTTATCTTTCGTTCTTCTTTCCCTTTCATTCTTTTATTATAAGCTTTCTATACCTCCCTTTACCCTCCCATTTATGCTGTTTATGTATTCTAATGTTCCCAAGTCCCGCGAGGGGGAGAAAAAAGGCCATAATTTTACTAGTATTGTGTTTCCTCTGGGTTAAGATAGTATTGGTAAAGCTGAAATCATCGCTCAGTAGGCATACATTTTCACTCAGTTCTATTCTTGGTTTAAAAGTAAGGGGCTATTACGATCTATTCTGAACCATCTTGATTCCTCCCAAGTATGCCAGGAAACAGGACCATCAGATTAAACAACAATAAAAACAATGGTTGCTTCTTGGAGTAGACAGAAGGAATCAGTTTCACCAAATGTACCACCAACACGTAATCTACTACTGTACAATCCCCCTCAAGTCGAACGGTTTTGGGACGTTGTGTGAAAGGAGAAGAAAAAGACGTCATTTTTCTTCCTCTGCGAGTCCTTTGTGACGTGGGCTCCGAATTAGATTAGTCCTCACTTCCCAGAGCGGGGTTATTTTAATTGAATTTTAAGCCATAAAATTGTAAATGTGCTCAGATATATATGTGTGTGTGTGTGTGTGTAAGATTATAATAATGTACTTTCAAAGCCGAAGAACTTAAAATTGTAAATGTGCTCAGATATATATATTACGTGTGTGTGTAAGATTATAACGTACTGTACATAGTTTCAAAGCCGAAGAACTCTGCAGGCTGGTAATGTTCGGAAATAATGAACAATAACAACAATAAGGAACAATAACAACAACAAACAACAACACGAGGCTCCGTTGCAAAGACGAAAAAACCTCATCAACAACAACAACAACAAACCCAAACCAAAACAAAGCGGTCCTCGTAAAACGTCTAAATAATATCGATAATAGTGTCACTTTTATTTGGTTTATGACATTTATTTGGTTTCATGTTTAATCAAAGGTCCTTAAATGAAAAGATAAGACATTTTGATATATTATTAAACCTTTATAAGTGAAAAAAAACAAGTAAATAAGAAAGTTGATGTTATATTCTTTACGTAAATAAGAAGTTAGTGTGGTCAAAAATTCTTATTAAACCTTTATAAGTGAAAAAAACAAGTAAATAAGAAAGTTGATGTTATATGGTTCTTTACGTTAATAACAAAAAGTGTGGTCAGAAATTCTTAGTTATTGTCTATAGTGGAGTAAAATAACAATTATGATAGTGTAAAATATTTAATAGTGAAAAATTAGCTCGGTGAACTTGGGAGATATTCATTTTAATTAATGTCCATGTAAATATCTATGGTAATTAAAAATATGCACAATTCCTGAGAATACCTTCCCTTGTAACTGTCAAATTAAAAATATATATATATATATAACTTACAAAAAAAAATAATATAACTTAACAAAAATATATATATATATATAACTTACAAAAAAAAAATAGTATAACTTAACAAAAAATATATATATACCGGTATATAACTTACACAACTCTAAGCACACCTTCCCTAATGAATAAAAAAAATATATATATAACTTCAACATCTGTATAAAAAAAAAATATATAACTTACACAACTGTGAGGACGGACACTTTGCCTTATGTGATGTCGGTAATTGTGGAAGTAGCCATGAAGAATTATGGTAACGTTCACCGCAGGCCAATTGAGTAAGTTTCCAGAGAATTTATATATACACGTTTTTAGAGAATTTGGAATTATTTTCGAATTACACACGTGCGAGATATCTAATTTACACTGATAATTATACAGTACGTTCTTATGGTAAATTTCCGTAAGTTTGGTATATATAGGTCTTGCCTTGCACAACTCCCGGTAGTCTGTTAAGGTTAGGTTCCGGTAATCTGTTAAGGTTAGGTCCCGGTAGTCTGTTAAGGTTAGGTCCCGGTAGTCTGTTAAGGTTAGGTCCCAGTAGTCTGTTAAGGTTAGGTCCCGGTAGTCTGTTAAGGTTAGGTCCCGGTAGTCTGTTAAGGTTAGGTCCCAATAGTCTGTTAAGGTTAGGTCCCAGTAGTCTGTTAAGGTTAGGTCCCAGCAGTCTGTTAAGGTTAGGTCCCAGTAGTCTGTTAAGTTTAGGTCCCAGTAGTCTGTTAAGGTTAGGTCCCGGTAGTCTGTTAAGGTTAGGTCCCAGTAGTCTGTTAAGGTTAGGTCCCGGTAGTCTGTCACAGTCCAGATTAGATCAGGTCAGGTCAGGTCTGCCTAATTCTAAAACAAACTACTGTACAGTATTACTATTTGTACTTGCCAAAAATTGGAAAACCCGAGCCAACATTTGCCGAAAGCTGTGTGATGGGGTATGGCCAAAACAGGATATTTGCACAATAAATGGATGTTAAAATCAAATGAATCACATGAAAAACTATGGAAGAAACTGTTTTGTCTGAAAATCTCGCACATGTGTAACTCGGAAAATTTACCGAGAATTTATACATGTTTCCAGATAATTTATACACGTTTCCAGAGAATTTATACACATTTCCAGAGAATTTATACACGTTTTACCCTGTTGAATTAGTGGTTATATGCAAGAATGTTGATACGGTACCACATCCTCGTAAACATCACCATGACTGTTCTTGCATGTGGCCCTAACTAGATACGATAATACTGTACGGTATACCACGGCATATTTAATGGGGTACCATAGTGTACTTTTGGTATAATAGAGTGTCTTGTCTTGTGTCCTCCAAAGTATGTCAGGAAACAGGACCAGATGAACAAAATTATGATGTCTTGTTGCTTGGAATATGTTGGGAATATGTGGGAAATATTTGTTAAGAATATGTTGGAAAGTTACATACAGTATAAGACTTCATCACTAAAGTAGCTTATAATTTTCAGACCAGTTATCATTAAATAAATTAAACAAAAGCCACAGAAATGGATATCACAATTTTTTCCAAACTTTTTTTTATAACTCCTCATTCCCTGTTTTGATTTATGATGTACGACTAAAGTAACTTATTATTTTCAGGCAAGTCTCCACCTACGCCACAGAAATGGATAACACAATTTTTTCCAAACTTTTTTTATAACTCCTTTTATTTATGATGTTAGACTAAAGTAACTTATTATTTTCAGGCCAGTCTCCGCTTACGCCCTGTTCTTCCGCGACACCCAGGCAGCCATCAAGGGTACGAGCCCCAATGCCTCGTTCGGAGAGGTGTCCAAGATTGTGGCTTCGATGTGGGACTCCCTCGATGCCGACCACAAGAATGTCTATAAGAAGAAGACCGAGGCCGCCAAGAAGGAATACCTCAAGGCCCTCGCTGCATACCGTGCCAGTTTGGTTTCCAAGGTGAGTTTTCCGATGGAGACAAAAAGAAGAATGAAAAAAAAAAAAAAAAAAAAAAAAAAAAAACCAGTAAGGGGTTTGGGAAAAGATGGAGAGAAAAAATGAAACCACAGTTAAGGGAATGGTTAGGTTTAGTCATCAAGGTGAGTTTGTGGGAAAAAAAATTCTGGGAGAGTTTAAAGATGGGAAATGGGATGATACAATCTTATTAGGGTAACTGTCTTGCTTTGGGGATACTACACCGTACAGTTGCTGCACGTAATCCTTGACCAGACTTTCCCTTACACCCTGATCAAGGACTATATGCCGTGACTGTACTTCTGTTTGACATAAGACAGGCAGGATGTTGTAGTGATTGGTGATAAAGGTGAGTTCATGGGAGAGAAAGTGGAATATTTGTACTGACCTTGTGAGGGAGGGAAGGAAGGGTTGGTTGGATGCCTTGCTAGGGTTGCCAACTTTTAAGGCAATATCCTACTCTCATGGTAGTAAACTGGAGGGCTATTGTGTGCTATTATAAAACAAAGGAAAGGCTCTGTGTCACTCAAATCATATTATTTTGTAATACGAATTATGCGATGAAGAGCCTTTTCCTCGTTTAATAATACCACCCTTGATTCCTCCCAACTCTTCAGCAAAACAGATCCCTTATTAGTATCGCTGAGGTCTTCTGTTTTCTAGCCTAGTTTGGAGGAATCAGTTTCCCTCCAATTCACCAACAACAGAATCTCACCTTAAGGCATATGACATGAAAACAGTGGCAGTCAGTACATACATTAATATGGAGATCTGCACCAATGTATAATGATTATGTAGTTATGGTGAATTGAGAAGTGCCACTTTACACTTCATGGTTTACAAGCCACTCCATATAAACTAATGTTCAAATACTGTACAGTAGAATATAAAAAATATATAGTCACTGGCACTATGCTTCTATTTATTATTATGTTATTAAATTTCAACACATGTTTAACCAACCATCCCATTTTCCCATATCTTTGAAGCCCTGCCCACTTTGTCAAGAAATCGGCCTAACAAGGGTAAGAGAAATCTGTTTTCCTCACAGAATTTAGTACCAAACCCACACAGACAGTGCACTCCCTCTATGTAATACACTTATCTGATTTTAATGCCAAATGGTAGACAGTGGCAAAATTCATATTACAGTACCATGAAAGAAAGTGGCACTTCCATCAAAAGCTAATTTAGATTTGTTCATTTGTATGTCTAGAATGATCTGGACAGAACAGGAATGCTAGGTAAAATCTCAATCAAATCTTAGGGTCCCATTTCAGGCAGAGTAAGAATATAACTGACTAGACCTCATGTGTTTCAGATATTTACCGTACTTATAACTATGTTTGTATGGGTAGACCAGGCTTTAACCAAGATTAAGGGGGAAGTACAGTGCAACTGGAGCAACTGATTCCTTCAAACTATTCCAAGCAACAGAACACCATTATTTTTATTCATCTGGTCCTGTTTCCTGGCATACAGTACTTTGGAGGAATCAAGGCACTCCAATGTACCAAAAGTGTATTACCCCCTTAAAAGTCTGTGGAGCCATTGTATCAGTCATTAACATCTTCTAGCTTATCCCTTTTTGTTTAACAAAACCTGAGCTTGTGCTGATCTCCCCTGTTTTCATGTGATATTGCCTATAATAATAAAAGATGTACAGTACTGTATAGGTTACAATATATGCTTTGTTATGATAACATGAATGAATGTAGGCTTGTAACTCATGCTTTGGAATTAATACAGAATAATAATACAGTACCAGAATTACTAATTGAACTGTACTGTAGTAGGTATGTGGCTGTACCAGTAATGCCTTGTAATGTGGCAGGTTTTGTAAATGTTCTACAAGTAATAGCATGTTGCATACACATCCCTGTCTACTCTCTATACTGTACTGTATATGCAAAGTAGGAAACAAGTGAAGGACAACAAAAGGAAAGTAGTATATGTATGAAGAAATTTAACCACCAATCTGCTTTACAATAATTAATGTAATGTAATTTTGATAACTGGACAAGTGTTCCTCTAAAAGGGTCAGTGATGTTGTCAGTAGATTAGATGCTACTGATTCCTCCAAACAGTTTAAAAAGAAAGAGAAGAAAAGCTGCAGTGAGGCAGTGTCTTACTTTTGGCAATGACTGGAGGAATAAGTAGACTCCAATTCACCAACATTACAGATCCCTTTCTTTCAAGTTCAACTAATTATTTTTTCAAACTCAGTGCACTCATAATGCCTCCTCACTCACCTGGTCTGCATATCCACAGGACACTCGTGGTTGTAACAAACAGGTAAGAAAAGGTGTTACAATGCTCTTCACGTATTCTGGTAACGATTTATGATAAGTGACAAATTATCTGAAACAGAAAAGGAATATGTTGAAACTTGAATTTGTGTTTTTCTCTAAATATTATATCAATATTGAATGGGAAAAGACAGTAGCTCCAAGAGTTTGTGCAATTGCTGAGGTAAATTAGCCAACACCTCAACACCATGTTAGAACTCAGCTTTAGGAGTGCCTAACAAAGTCAGCTCCTGAGTTTCATTTGAGAACTAGATCAAAAGAGTAATAAATATAATGGAAATGTGAAATGCGTTTAATGCAGTGTGAAACACAAATGCAAACATGCATTTTGTTTGGTGCACTGACAATGGCTAAATGATGAAACTGTTGCATGACTTGAAGCTGTAACCACATTGGCTTAAGCTGTAACATTTTGACATTTGACAAGACATCTGGACAATACTTATAACATTATGACTTAACCTGTAACATTATGTGTGAATGAGCTCTTTATCTGGTGATGCTTAACATTATGGTTGAATGATTTATGGTGTGAGTTGTTGCATGGTGTGTGGTGTGACCTTCCACCTGCTTGTGTTGCAGGGTGGTGAGGTTGATGGTGTGTTCGCAGGGCAGGGGTATGCCCAGTTCAACCCGGGCTTTGGCTACCCCCCCACCACCACTGCCCCCCCACCCGGCCAGCCCCCCGCCCAGCAGATGTCTCCGCTGGCCAAGAAGTCGCCTCTTCTCTCCTCCCTCATGGCCGATCCCCCACCCCCCATGATGAACCCACCCATGTCACAGCCCATGCCTCCCTCTGGTCCACCCATGATGCCCCCCCACGGATCCATGCCCCCTATGTCAGCCCAGAGTCTTGGCCCCCAGCCCCCGCCAGGACCCCAGGCACCCCACCAGCCAGGCACTCCCCAGACTCACATGGCACCTATGGCTGCAGTGCCACCCACCTCCCCCTACATGACCCAGGTACTCCCTCAACTCACACTACCTGGTATTTCATCACCCACACCCTCCCTCACCCTCCCTCAACCCACACTACCTGGTATTCCATCACCCACACCCTCCCTCAACCCACACTACCTGGTATTCCATCACCCACACCCTCCCTCACCCTCCCTCCCCACATCACCTAGTTCTCCCTCACCCTCCCTCCCCACATTATTACTTATTTCTCCCTCACCCTCCCTCCCCACATTACCTAGTCCTCCCTTACTACCTTCTATGTCACCTTTCTATCTGCCACAATATGAGTTTGGTAAATCTGGAGTAAATGATTCCTCCAACCTATTCCAAGCAACAGAACACCATTATTTTTGGTCCTGTTTCCTGGCATACTTTGGAGGAATCAAGGCACTCCAATGTAACAGAAGTGAATTTCCCCCTGAAGTTTCTGATTCACCTGCTTCATTCTACAGTAGTTCACTTTCCATCCACCACACTCCTTTCTTCATCTGTCAAGTAGTACAACACGCTTACATCTCCATAATCCTCAGTAAACTAGATACATTTCCATCTTCACCTTTGCAGTACTCTTCTGAACAACTTTCCTCTCTTACCTACCTAACCTTACTGTATATTTATCAGACCAAACCTACCCAATTCAGTTTTTACCCTACATGACTTTATTCTTACCATACCCTATATTACATGACTTTATTTGACCCTACCTAACCCATCCCTATGCAGCCTGTCCTATTTTACCACAAACCAACCCAACCCTTCTTACAGTGCATGAATAATGAGAGTAAAACTAACAGCATTTAGCATATTAACTCTTTGCTGTATTTAATAGTATTGTTGTTTTCATATTAACTGCATCTTTTAATATTAACTCTGACAGTACTGTAAAAGTAACTTGCAACTAATGGAGTAGGAATTTAGAGAACGACTTTCCTGTGCAAAATCTTTTGTTTTAGGGAATAATTAAAAGGATATAATTATAGGTTTAGTATTGAAACTTGATGCCTCTTGCAGCAAGCACCTGGCTCCCTCACGAGTCCTGGTGGTGCGGCCTCTCCAGGGGGTGGACCACAGCCACAACAACAACACAGCCCCCAGCAACAACCACAGCAAGTGGCTACACAGCAACAGGCAGGACAACAACAACAACAGCAGACTGGACAGACACAACAGCAGCAGCAGCAACCCCAGCAGCAGGCACAGCAGCAGGGTGGTGGTCAGCCACAGCAAGCAGGAGGAGCTCCACCACAACAGGGGGCACAGCAGGGACAACAGCCACCACAACAAGGTTCTGGAGGAGGTGGCCAGCAGGGAGCTATGGGACAACAACACCTAGGCTGTCCCTCATCTGGTCCTAACTGTATCCGGTCTGGGTGTACTAACCCAGCTGTACACAACCCAGAATGGGAGGATGAATACTGCTCCAATGAGTGTGTTGTCTCACACTGCAGGTCAGCACACTCTATCTTTTGTTGACTTTTCTTAAGTCATTTATTTATCTTTATACGCAAGAAAAAATCTCATGCAAAAAAAGTTTAATGGTATTTACCATATTAATATTAAGGTAATTGTATTATTTCATGGTCTAACTGTGACTTCTTCCCACACAGAGATGTCTTCAGCAATTGGGTGGCCAGCAACCATCATCAGCCCATCAACCCAACCTACCCAGCGCCTGTTAAATAAACCCCATCCTACCCAGGACCCAACTGGGGTAGAGAGGGGTGAAAGGAGACTGGCAGAGTTACTTAAGGAGCCCATATGGGAAGAGGAGTCAGATTTAAGGCGGAGTTTGGTACAGTACCTGACGAGTGAGATTTACTGAGGAGGATGGAAGAGGAGGAGAGCAGAGCAAGAAAGCTGATGTGTTGTTTCATTGTCTAGCTGAAAATCCTAGATGTATATTATGGGTGATTTGCAATGGAGATGGAAGAGTTTAATAGTGAGCTTGTAATTTTCTGGCTACCACCTCCTCTCTTATTTGATTCCTGGGCGGTGACAAATTGGGGTGCTTGTATTAAAGTCACTTTTTTTTTAAATAATTTCCTAAATAAGCCGTGCTGGTTGTATGTACAGTGTCAGCACAGTTATGTCTGTACCATCTTTCCTCTTGCTCTTTGTAGGATTTCAGATGTTAATATTCACTCCCATCTGATTCTATTACCCTTCCTCCAACCCTAGATGAGAGAGCGTTCCAGAACACCTTTTTTTAATTTAGAGCTGTGAAAGTGAGCACCACACTTGAGCACTTCTTGTGGAAAAGGCTGAATAGAATTCCAGAGCAAGTTTGTTAAATCTACCAGAGTCCATCCTGCCTACTTGGGCACATTTAAGGTACCTAGAGGTGAAGATGTGACATTATTACTCTCTCAAATATTAGCTGTACTGTATGTAGAAAGTTGGAGGTGCATTCACTCTCTGTTTCACAGTGGTGAGAATTAGTCACCTCTAATCTTACATAGAAAACTTATCAGTTATCTTGGGAGTGATGATGTCATCTCACTACCTCAGGCTGTGTCATTTCTTCACAGGCACAGATGAGAGAAAAACAAAATAAAAAAGTAGCTGCAACAATGAATGTTGCCTTGGGAGATCAGACTTGCCTGCTATGTGGTAAAGATATTATTGACAATTTTGATGCTACAGATTCTTTCCAACAATGAAAGAAAAACAAACAGACTACGGTACTCCATTATAAATGGTTGTTGTGTGTCACAGTTTGAATGAATCAAGATAGCCTTGAATTTGTGTAAATATCTTTTCACTTAATTATCTGTGCTACATTCACAGCCAGAGCAAGGGGAGGGGACCAAAATATGCATCAGGAGCAAATTTTTACATGCTCAGAACAAAGCCACTGTATATCTGGACATTCAAAAGTCAATGATTGCACATTACCCTAAATGTTTGGTTCTCTCTCCAACATGCCTCTTGTTCACCACACCACTTCTCCCTTCAATGTACAGTATGTGTCTTGCCCACTTTTACAGCCTTTTGGAACAATATTTTGATCATAAGATACTTAACGTAACCCAGCTGTAAAATGATGCGTTAGGGAAGCTGGACCTTGTAAATATTTGTGTTGATTTTTCTTGATAGAAAGAGAGAGAGAGAGCGAGAAAGAGAAACTATGATTACAATTATTAGATAGATATAGAAGACAATTTACAATATACTTGTAAATATTATGACAGTATGTACAAGTGATGATTGGTGATTTCTTCTCCTCAATGTGATTTACAATGAGTTGGTTTTATTTACTGCATCTGGTCTGTATGTATGTACATGTATTATAGTAGAGATTTTTTTATGTTTTGATCCAGAGGCTTATTATTTGACTAGCAAGGAAGACACCACTATAAAATTTTCCCGATACAAGTCCAGAGTATGGAAGGATGTTAAAAGTGTGCTTATCTTTCCATTACCGTGCTAGCCAACTAAGGGTAGATTGTACTCTAGTGGAAATACATGCAAAAGCAAATATTGACACAACAAAAATTTCTTTGGGAATTTCACTTTGGACTCGCAGCTCACGAGGACTCATTGCTCAATCCTCAAGTGTAAATAAGTACCCTGGTTCTGCAGACGACTGAATTGTCTTTGCTACACTCGTATGATTTCACTCGGGGATCCCCTCTTGCCAGGCTTCAGGGGCATGAGGTCAGGATAGAAAAAGAGAAAATTTATATACTACAGTATATATAATATATATATATATTTTGTCTCGTATAGTTTTCAGCATTTAATATTTTGTTTTGTTTTTACTTCCGTTTTTTGTCTCCTGGGTGACTGCGGCTCGCCACCCGAGGGGAACTTTTCATTTGCCTTGTGTCGGATATATATCAGGGAAACAGGAAGAGTGTTGTCAACATAAAAGCCACCTTGCTAAGTTAAACCACCCGCCTTCACGTCAGGTTTTTGCCCCCCAATGCTTGTAGCTCTTAGAGAGAAGAAAAAAGAAGAAAATAATTCTTTCAGTCCTAGAGTTAAAGAAGTCAGTGTTTGCCCTTCTTATATAGCTATAATATGTTGAAGAAATACTGTGCTTCAAGAGCCATACAGAGCCTAACTTACAGGTTAACTTTGTCTTTTTTCATTTATATGCATACCACTCACTTGACTTTTATATGCTGTAATTTAATTGTCTTTAATTTAGAATGAACAAAGAAAATATATTCTAGTTGAACAATGTTTGTATAGAACAATTGGAATCCTTCAAGATTTCACCTAAATATGACAAAGAACAATGTAAAATTCACCAGAACAATTGTTTAACAAAAGTAACATCTATTATGGCAATAAGTTTTATATGTTAACCCACTGTAGGAAGTGTTTAAATATATTGAACTATTATGTGTTAGTTAATGGTTCTGTACGTAAGACTGTTCCACAAAATATGAAAAACAAAATAAATAGTGGAATATTTTTGCCTCCGGCCAGAAAACGAGGCAGTTGTGTTAATGTGTACAATGCCTGTGTGTGCTCTCTTTCACTTCTGTATTCACAATATAATAAACATTATACACACCTGTGGATGGCCATTTTACCTTGTTGCAAAAATTTTATACTGTACCACCTATAATGAGTTATAAGGTTTAGTATTGAAACAAGCACATTATCACACACCTCGTCTATATATTATTAAAAAAAAAAAAAAAAAAAATCTTGGAAAACTGAATTAAACAGCCTTGGAGAAAAATTGTCACAAAATTTCCATGATTCAGACCTAAAGATAAAGTCTAAAATTATATACTGTATATATTTACGAAGTAGGTTGTAGGTACGGTAAATACAGTAAAAAAATATACGGTATATATATATATATATTTACTTTTATAAATAATTTCAATGTTTATATAATTCATCTGATCTGAAAAGAGACTAGAATGATTCAAGATAAGATTATAGGCACAAACACCTGATATTTTCACAAAACTCGTATACAAATAATTAACTTCATCTTAATTAATACAAAAATACTATTATAGGAGGTGAGAATTTTTTTTCTCCAAGGAGTGTATAGTATTTATTTAACCAAAGAAAAGGAAGGCTAAATAAAAAAAAACAATAGAACATATTATTAAACATAAACTCTGCCTTTAAAAATGTCAGAAATTATTATTAAACGGTAAATTTGGTAATGTTTTTTGAAAAGCGCGCGCAAATAGGATAATGGTCTTAAAAGTACATCTACACTCTCTTCAAACAGAAAAAGGTAGTGAAAAATCTGCAATGATATGTTGAAGAACTTCCCTTTAACAAAATGCAGAAACATACTTTATATCCTACCAATTTGAGTGGCCATACGAATTATAAGTTCATAATTACAGTAAACATTTTAATATTCCAATAATATTTACATTATCATCAGAAAACACCAAATTCTACTCTATTCTAATCAAAATATGCTCCTTTAATGGCGTAAATGTGAAGAAACCTAATTTACACACCCTAATACAAAGAAATAATATAGATAAAAAGGATTAATTAGAATCTGATATTTTAGACATGTGTCAATTCCTCCATTTTGAATTTGACATTTGGAGGGGAAGGAGGTGTGTGTTTATATATGTGTGTGTCGGCATTTATTTATTTATTTTATACCCAGGAAATGTCTGTTACTGTTGATAATTTACCTGGATCCTCAATAATAATACAGGTAAGATGTTGTTTGTTGTTGTTGTTGTATGTGTGTATGTATGTATAATAATAGTTGTGATTATTATTATTATTATTATTATTATTTGTAAAGGTGTATGTATGGAAGTTAAGGTGTATGTAAAGGAGATTGATTGATTGATTGATATTTGGCGCCACAACAGCGAGGTCATATAGCGCCAGAGAAAGGTGATAGAGAGGTATGACAGGAAGTAGGTAAATATGGAAAGAATTACCGTTATTGGGTACGGTTTTTCTACCTTCATTACCCACTTATTTAGACTATTTTCTTCTATGGCATTTCCTCCACAAATAGATAGGGCTTATTCAAATGGGGCATTTTGAAATTAGCCTGACCTTACCTGACCTAACCTAACCTAACCTAGACCACAGCAGACTACCGGGACCTAACCTGGGCAAACTATCGGGAAATAACCGTGGTAAAGTACAGGAAAAAATGACCGGGGCAAAATACTGGAACCTAGCCGGATCTGGCAACACTACTACAAAATGGCAATAGTCTCTAGATAAATACTGGGCGGTATTCAAGAACATCCGTGATGTATAATACGAGGGTGTGGTACTGTACAATGGGTTCTGTTGTTTTTTTTGTCTGTGGAGCCATCATACCGGTACCACACACCATCGTATACACCACAAATGTTCTTCTTGAATATGGCCGTCATTTCACCCAAACTTGACACGATACTTGCTGTGTATGACCTCTCTATCACCTTCTTCTGGCGCTATATGACCTCGCTGTTGCGGCCCCTAATATCAATAAATCAATCTATCTAAATTATGTGATTCTACCCCCCTCCCCCCCTCAAAAAAATATATATATATATCCCCCCCCCCCCAAGATTTTAATAGGAGATCTGATACTTGGTATAGTTTGGAGGAATCGGAGATCTTCCAATTCACTAAAAAAAAAATTCCCTTTATCGTTTGGTCATTGTGGTGTAGTAAATCTCTTCAGTATACGTATTGAATAAAGAGTAAAGAGGGAAGAGAAATAAAGAGTAAAAATATTGCGGACAAAAGTTTATTTCGTCTCGGGTGACTCATACAGTAATTTATTTCACCATTGTTTTCATGTGCTCCTAAAGATGTTATTGCTTTAAGTGACCCTGTGATGTAGTCTGAAAATTGGAGGTAAACGAGTCCTTCAAACACAGCCACGAAACACCACCACCTTTATGGAAGTAGTGTGTTTCGAAGCATAGTCAGGAGGAATTAGGAGCCTCCAATATCCATACACGATCACAGGGTCCTTAATTAATTTTGTGTGTGACTGTTTGCTGGATGTTAGAAGCTAGTTCTTAATTAAAATATGAGAAAAATATACAGCTCTTTATTAGAGAAAAGCTGTCAAATATTTACTAAAGTCACCCCATAAGGAAAGAAACGTTTGTCCGCAATAGTAAATATCTTAATTACTGTTGGAGATTTAACTAACAAGTACTTTTATTTATATATATAATTATTTTGTTACTTTGACTTACAGGCTGGGTGGAGGTGATCGAAGGAGGTGATCTACTATGGAGTCTCTTTGAAAAATGGTCTTCAATATAACTTTCATCAGCTTCAGTGAGGGAAAAATTCATATGAACCCTTCCTTGTTGGTAAGTGTTGTTGTTGATGTTGTATTAAAGGTTTATGGAACGATCGTAATTAAAGTTTTGGCATTGGATATAGTGTTATGGGGAGATTCTCGTGTTGGCCAATTGGAAGGCTACTGATTCCTCCTAAGTATGCCAGGAAACGGGACCAGATGAATAAAAATAATGGTATTCTGTTGCTTGGAATAGTTTAGAGGAATCAAATTGCTCCAGATTTACCAACACTGTACTTCCCCCTTAAGTCACTTCAGTTAAAGTTGCAGGGTTTCAGTTCTGGCACTATCTCTGATGAGATACTCTCCCGAACGTCAGCCAGGCAAGCCCAACTCCCCACCATGGTGCCCAGCCATGGCAGTAACCCCCCAGTAAACAGTTTTAAACTCTCGGACCTGGGCGAGGCTCGATCTGCCGACCTCACGGATGCGAGGCCAACGCGTTACCACTGTACTAGCCAGGGGCTAGTTAGTGATTTTACCCTCAATAACTGTTTTACCGCCATCATTAGGCAAGGTAGATGAGGTCGAATGAAAAACCCATCACATTGACAACAATCTCGTATTTATTGTATTTGTTGGTTCGTTGGGTCTCCATCATTCCACATATATCCAGTCTTGCATTCGATATCACTTCCAGAACCCCTCTCTTTCATACCATCATTCACGCCTCTTACATTCCATGTAGCCAATTGGAAGCCCGAATCCGAGGCGAGTTATTGTTTTGCATAATTATATTTATGGGGAGGGTTGCAAGCCCAACCGCCCAACCCATTTGAGTCACCTTTTGAGACATGCACCCGACACTTGAGGCATATTCTTCCCTTCACCAGACGTGGAGGACCCCTTACCCCCAGGGGGGTCCATCTTTTATACAGTATGTTATTTTATATTTCTTTATCTTCTTGAACAATATTCAGTTCTCTGCCAAGATAAAATTCAAAAATCTTCTCCACTTCTGTTCCTTTCTCCCAAACCATTTATTCCTCAATAATGTATTCAAAGCCTCTCCAATATGAGGTAATAATTATTTATGTCCAGTGAAGTCTCCCACAATGATCATTACTTTCTTCAGTGTCTGGCACCTGTCTTACTTCATCCAGCTTTTCCCAAAAATGTTCTTTCTCCTTGTGTCTACCTATCTGTTACACATATGTTACTTGTTACTTACTTGTTACTTTTGCCAGATTTTTTTCCTACCATCTTTTCTTTTATTATACTCAGTGTCTTTCTCACTACTGTACTTCATTCACCATCACATCCCTCACCATGATACCATCACATCCTGTTCCCTCCCTCCCTCCCATACCATCATAATTTCAATCTGTCCTCATTGTCACCAATCATTCTGCATCCTGCCCCATATGTTCAGTAATGAATATCTGTGTCTGCTGCCCTCCTTGTCAACATCTCCATCATATCTTTAGTTCTTGCCACCATTGTTCCAACATTTACAGTGCACATTTACACTGCCTCTTCTCTTGTACCTTTGTTTTAATTTGCATTTTGCCCAAAGATAAACATCTCAACAATGCATGAAAACCTGCTGTACTTACCAACATAACACAAAACTACACTGAGAAAGGGATATGCAGAGTAAAACACTTTATATAATAATTGTTTTAATCATTATAAGATCTGGATAAAGAATTGATAATATCAAATATTATCAAATATCAAAGCACTTACTGCTAATATAGTTACCAAGCAATTGACTAGACATCATACACAAAACTACCACTCATGTGTCTGACAATTCTCACAGACCTAAATTGATTATACTGTATTCCCTCTTATTCCTCACTGTTTTTATAATATTACACCATGACTTGGTATAGTATGCAAGGAAAGTACAATCGGCCTCAGGAATTCGTATACACCACTGTGACATGAAGGGTTCGTAACAACTAGAAAATTTAGTACAGTAAGTTCCTAACACCAAACGTTTCTGGCAATGTTATTTGGGTCATATTTGAATCAGTCAGCAGAACAATTCCTACTGTATGTACAGAATAAAGACCGCTTATAACCAATGCTCTGTGTATGAATTCCTGTGGCCAACTGTACATTTAGATGACTGATATGATTGCTCTATGTATGAAGTACTACATGTATGGGATCCTTATCATCATCTTAGGACAGCCCAGGAATTTTTTTTCTTTGCATATGACCCCCAAACTGACCAAATTGTTACAGTATATAATTTATGTATATATATAAATGGTCTGTTACGTGAGAAGTTCAGCACATGAGTGACAAAAACATGGACAGTGACACAGCCTTCCAATGTGACCTCTGGGGGAGAAAGAGACTCATGTAAAGAAAGGTTACTTATACAGTGATGATGATGATGGTTAGGTTAGCTCCAATGATGATAATATTGGAGTATCCTGATGCCTCCAAACAGTGCCAAAAAACAGGTTATTAGGCTATACTAATTAATCGGATTGCTGGCATAGTTTGCAGGAATTGGGATCCTTGAATTTGTTGGTTATACCGGTACCTTAAGGGACCCTGTATGTAGTCAGAAAATTGGAGATAAAAAGTCCTTCAAATGTTACCACAAAACACCACCTATATGGAAGGAGCTTGTTTCGTGGCATGGTCAGTAGGAATCAGAAGCCTCCAAATTTAAAACACGATCACAGGGTCCTTAAACCAATCATCTTAAATTTTAGGGAACTATCTTCATGCCCAACGTCACCATCACCGAGCCTGTAACCTTTCATGCATATGGTCCTAAGTACAACATATACAGAAAAGACTCGCTGTGCACCTTTTGTTCCACACTCCAGCCAGCCATGGGAAAAATGTGATATGGTTGCAGCACTTCTTTATAAAAGTAGAAAATTGCCCACTCTGGCACAAGTAAAAAAAAATATAAATAAATAAATGGCAACATACCAAAAAACTGACTTTGCAATACAGTACGAGATTGTTGGAATATAATGTAAATGGCACACTACTATACAGTTATATTGTATTGTACCTTAGACCTTATTTTTTTACCATGTACATTACTTCATCTGCTGTCTCTACAGCTTTTAATTTTATACGAATATGAACTAAATAGTCATAAAATTACAATTCCTCACTCATCACTGGATCTCTTTATAAGTAAAATGAATGATTAAGTATACAATAACACCTTGAATATTTTCTGAAATGCCTCTCATCATGTTAGTATGCACAAAATTTGCATTCATTCACTAAATCCCATATACTTGTCTACCATCCCCTTGTCTATATGGTTAGTTTTCTGAAGATCTTAGAATATGGCCGTTGGGACAAAAAATCATGAGCTACAAATGATTGACGAGACGTTAAGTCGTCATCATGGTTGAGCTCATGACTTTAATGTTTCATACAACCCACAAAACCAGATTATATTTGAACAATCCATAAGTTAGCCTCGTCATTTCAGACAACCTCTTTGTAATCTCATGGATATTCAATATTTTACTCCATTCAAATTATATCCTAATTTGACCCATCATCTTTACCCAGTGGCAGTCTTAACTTGAATGAATTATATAATATTAGTTCCATGTGCCTGCTTCCATACAGGTGTTGTTAGCTATCCTGTATGTTTTCTTTTCCTGAAGACTTACAGGCTGAAGCTTTTGAATGTATAGGAAGGCTATTATATCAAATACTTTACATTCATATACTTTCATTTGTTGAAATACATAAAGTTTGTATATGATATAAAGATACTGGATAGATCTGATGAATGGAATGCCTCATTAAAGTAACATTTTTACATACTGTATGTACAGCTTTCTGTATTTGCATAAGAATTGCAAGCACTCAAAATGTGTAAAAATTCTGACCAACTTCTTAAAGTCTTGTCAGGCCACAGATGCAAATTCCCCTCAACACTTGGAACATTTCTACATAATATGATATAACCATTGCTAGAGACACAGTTGCATCATGTAAAAAACACACACATCTATTTTAATGATATTTAAAACAGTGGTGTTCATATGCATAAGTGAATATGTTTACAAGTTTTGAAGTAGATGCATCTGTAGCCAAAAGATGTTTAAATCTGCCACTGAATACACTTGAGTGTGAGAACTGTTCTTAATTAAGCCACTGCAACACCTCACTCTTGTCCACACAATATTAATGAGTATCCTGGGAGTGTAACACAATACTAACCCTTCAGTCTCATACATCATGGAATAAACTTGTTCCATGTCACACTACAGATATACTGAATTTGAGTTAGAAGTATTCAGGCTTAAAAAATTATTTTTCTCAATGGTCTCATTTAGTATGTGGAGAAGAGATTTCTTATAGTATAGTAAGATTTATTGTCAGTGTAAGTGCTAAGAAAATTACAGTACTATAAATATGTTTTACATATGTGCTTGCCGTACAATGATATTCATTGGACCATATTTCTACAGCATAACACACTAAAATGTATTGTAGATATTTTATATATGGCATCACCTTAACAATGCCCAACACCAAGGATAAGAGGCAGATTAATTTTTGTTTTCCTTTAATATTAAGTGATTATGACATGGTTGGATGATACATCAAAATCTGTCCCTAAAGTACACCAGTCTGTGACCACTTCATCTCAGGTGTCTTCACTGAGAGATGAAAATAAGTCTGTCTCACATGCAATAACTTCACCATCAGCACTCTTATAATAATCTTCTTACTGAGAGATATATTGCATTTTTCAGGGAGATGTGATGCTGCGATGGAAGTTACCGATTGCTCCAAGATAACACCACTGTGCTGAGGAAGTCTGTTTCACGGCACAGTTTGGAGGAACCAGTAGCCAGCAGCATAATGACAAAATTGATTTTGGCCACTTTCACTGGTTGGTCCAGCCCCTCGTGTGGAGAGATTCATTGAGGAGCAGATCAGGAGAGTATTGGCCATGCAATCTTGGCATCTGTGCGCTTGAAGGCGAATGTACAGTGGAAGCCATGGGAGGTAAGATCAGACTTAACTTTGTGGGGACACTCATTGTCTGTCAGCAAACTCTCTGTAAAAATGGTAACAATGTGTGAAGATTCAGACATCAATATACAGTACAGTAGTGTCTATATAATGGGAGGGAAAATTAATGCTATTTTAAAATCAGACAAAATACAGTAACTTTTTATCTGTTAATAATTCATGACTTCTTTTGTCAATCAGATTCAAATAAATTTAAGTATAGTACATTATCAATAATCACAAATTTGCATTATTGTAACAAAGTATTAACTTATCCAAAGCAAATACTGTTTATTTTCCTATCCGGTACTCTACCACATTTCATTATATTATATATCATCAGTTGCTTAAGGGGAGGTTGTCTTCTTCATAATCTTCAAGGCCACTGATTCCTCCAAACTGTGCCTTGAAACATTATCCCCTATTAGTAACATTAAGGTTGTCTGTTTCCTGGTATAGTTTGGAGGAATCAGTAGGCCTCCAATTTAGCAACAAGATATCTCTTAACCTTTAATCATCTTTCTCATAAAACTCAGTTAGCAATACTCAGGTCTTATGGAAACCTGCCTCTTAACTCACCTAAGCCATCCACCAACTTGTAGAGAGCATAGTCCTGTGGATTGGTAACTTTGAGCTTATGTGCCATCATTCTACAGACTTCACGTGTGGTGGTGGCAGGTCTGATGGGCAGGGTCCTGGTCACAATACTGCCATTCTGCTCGTCGGGTATCACTATCTTTACCGTCCCATGCTCAGCCACCAGTGCATACTCCTGGAGGCAAGGTAATAACTTAGTTTAAACTGTTTTTTTTTTTTCATTCAATGTTGCATATTGGGAGCATCAACAACAATGGACAATATTCAATTTATGTCAAACAACATTGTAGTTAAAACAAGGATAAAGACCTTGCTTAATAAATCAAAGTAGCTGGAGCTACCAGTGTACAGAGGCTGTCAATTATTGGATTCATAGGTAAAACAAAAATGGAAAAGTCATCCTTAAACTCTAAAACTTTCTGGTGCGACCCTAGTTTGAATTTTCCTTCCAATTTTGGTCTTTAAGCATCAAGTAGTGAAGAATGACTTAATTTATTGTTTATTTTAAATACTTGTTTTATATATTATTATAATGACAACTTATATACTGTATTATATTTTTCTTGATTTTTTAACAACATTTAATGCTCATTGTTTATTATATTTCAGTTGTGGCCATCAGACCTCTAATAACAACCAACCTATCACCATTCACCCAGTCCAGGACAACAGGAAAGAGTGTGTCACCAGAGAGATAACCCACACAATGTCAGAGCCCATGAGAAGAGCAGCAGTCACACCTTAACTCTGTCACCACCACCTGGGATGTGCAGTCAGCAGCAGAAATTGATTCCATTCAAGTCTGCATGGTAACAGTATTTAGACATTTCAACTGAAGAAGAACTATATGAGACCAATCCTTTAATGTTAATAAATGTTTTTGTATAATAATGCCTTTTTCTACCACCTTCCTGTTAGTTGTAACTACTACTGTCAGGTACAACTTTATTAACATGTTATTTATTACACCCAATGGTGAAGAGACAAGCTTCAGCCCCTCCTTCCTGGACAACAGGTTACAGCTTCTAATTTCACATGAGCAACCAGAAGTTGGCTAGTATCAATGCAGTGTCCTACGTTTGTCAGTGAATGAATGAATGACACTTTTGATACTAACTAATTTCTGGTGAGGTTCAAAGCCATAACCTGTCTTCCACAAAGGAAGGGCTGAGACTTACACCTTCACCATTGGGTGTAGTACTTACTAACTTGTGAAAGGAGCTATACACCAACAACAATACATCAATACAAACATATACAGATGTGCAAGAAAAATATGGCTGTCTATGGCAACATCTGGCAGTTATTTGTAGTAAGAAGCCCTTATATATTTATGAATGAATCACTAGGAACCTCAGAGCTAATGTAAGGATTGGCTAAACTTTGAGTGGTGGTGAAGATTTTGCAATATACAGCCATATGATTTTTTGCACCTTCTACTTGCTCAACTGTACATACCTGACGGACAGAGTCAAGACTGTTGCCTGGTGAGGAGTCTGGGGATGGAGTGAAGTTCTTAAGAGCATGAATGGCAGAATGGAATGCCTCTAGGTAGTAAGAAGCCTCTCCATCAGATGCACTAGGCAGGAGGAGACCCCACATATAGTTGGCCTCTATCTCAGCTGACACCACTCCAGCTTGGCTTAACACCCACATGATCATTGGCACCAAGTCTTCTGCTTCTCCCTGTACACCCCCGACACCTCCCTCATACATCTGGTGGGTTATACAGTAGAGAATTGACTTGTAGAAAATGGGCAGCTACATTTTATACACTTTGGTAATACATTGCACAGTGGCAAAGCTGTTCAGTATCAAGATAATTCATTCATTATCTTATTAAATTATATTATTAATATTTTGGGTACTGCTACTATAATCATCCTCCTGACATCTTACTGTACAATATCACAAAGACAGATAGATCATTATATACCAGATAGTCTGTTATAGTATATGCCTAAAATACTCACAGCTTGGTAAATGTGTGAAACTGTTGCCAGTAGAGACTCCAGCTTCTCCCTTGGTGCATAGACTCGTTGCATCCTGGCCAAAAGACTACGGATGGTGGTGAGACACGACCCCCTTGGTGGCCACAGTTCAGCCTGAACATAACAATGATTTGTTACAGATAAAAAACATATACAGTCCCGAGGTTGAGGTATAGAAAAAAAAAAAAAAATAGAACAAACAAGATTTTAAATATTAGTTTGAAAAATGAAATAACAACAATGTACAGTATAGTATGATACTAACCCGAACACCAAGGCGACTGGTGGGTTGAGTACGGGCATACTTCATGTTTGTGGCCAGCAGTTGTATGGCTCCACTGGCCGTGTAAGTTTCTACAAAGAGTTTATTGATGTGTGTCCACAGCGGTCGTAACACAAGGCGAACCAACACATCCTCCAAGATTGCATCAAGGTTCAGAAATTCTGTGGCCTTCAGCTGTTAACCAGAATGAGGAAGAAGAATTATATATATTACACTATATATATCTATAATCAGAAATAATCAGCACTATTATTTTTTTTCCTTTTTAAATAATATTCCATAAAGTTTTAAGTGGACTTATAATAAGTACTGTACAGTAATCTTTAAATAATTATGAAATATGCAGCTATTGTTCAACCTCGATTTCCATGAAAATAATATGGTATACCTGCAATTGCATCATGAAATACCTTTCTTTTACGAGTTAAGTAAGTATAATGTCACCCTATGGTTCAAAACTAGTTATGCTGCACCAAGAAGCTAGACACCAACCAACACACAACATTTATCACATTCTCTACTACTCACTGTGCCTTGTTGTTGCTTGACAATAGCCTCAAATTCTCTCTCGCCACTGGTGACCAAATAATTTTTCATGCCCGACATAAACTGGCGTACATTGCGTGTGACAACAGCTGGGTCCCTCTCAGGGCTCTCCAAGGTACACGTTAAGAAGTTGGCTATTGCTCGACTGAAGGTGGTTGAGGTGTCACTACCCAGATCCATTGCATATGCCCGTATGGCTCCCCCGTTCTCTGCATCCTGACGGTGACGTAGTGCTAGCAGCTGTGGCGACACTGTGAATGTGACCAGGGGTGAAGATGGTTAAACACTCGAAATTCAAGCAATTGAAACTAAAAAGAGGCATGAAACATCTGTGAGCAGAGCTAGTGTGCAATATATATCATTGGAAAACAGTAAGAAAGTTGTATGAAATGGGCAAGCATATAGTGGATTGCATCTTCAGACAAAACATACATTATTGGGCTTCATATAGGGTTTACAATTTGTTTTGTCATTATTAAGAAGAGGTTTAAGGATTGTGACTAATTGTCTACTATAAATTGTAACAAAATCAAACCTGGAAACGAGTACTCACTGATTTTTGAACGCTGCTGAGTGTCAAGGTTAGTCGTCTGTGCAAGAGAGAGTGTTGGTGTTACTGAGATGACAACATCCTCATCACTGGCACTACCACCAGCCACCTCCCCTGCCATGTGTACAAAGGAGTCTGTGTCAGTGATGGCAGCACCACCAGTATCTGAGTCATCAAGTGGTGGGTGACTATGTAGGGCTGGAGTGGCTGTCAGGCTGCGTGGGTAGTGGTCAACAGAGGAGTCGTCCTCAAAATGCATGATGGATTCCCAACGTCGTGAGTCCCAGGGCTCGGAGAATTCTGTTCCAGATTCGCTGACAGTTGATGGGAAATAGTGGGTGGGCAAAGGGGGTTGTAATCGTTCCTCAGGGGGTGTGATCCGACGAGTACAGGGCTGGTGGTGGTGGTGCTGGATTCTGAGTTCATCCCGTCGCCCCACACCCACGTTGTCGTACTCACTTACCCTTGTAGTGTTGCTTGGGGCCAGAGACTGAGCATCTAGAGTGAGATCAGGTAACTTCTCTGAGATGAGATCCTGTACTGTTCTGTCCCCTGGAATAATAACACTGTCAGCCTCTCCACTATCTACCGTTGGAAATCTATGCTCCACAAACATTCCCATATCATTCTCCAGGCCAGTCTCTCCAATCATATTACCATTAGAGTTATCACTGGCAATCCTTGGTGGAGCGATGGGTTTACCACGTCCACCCAACCGTGAGTGTCTGCGTACATCACTCCGACCCTGACCATTCATAAGGTGACCCGAGTTCAATTTATTTTTTTCATTCTCAAAGTTCTTATTTCTCTCGTCTTCCTGGCTTGTATTTAAGGCATTATTGTTTTTGGTAGAGGCCAGGTTCTCTGTACTGTGGGCCTGGGGAAGATCCTCATTGGAATCTATTTTCCCCAAACAAGAACCACTCTGTCTTGACTTCCACTGGATATTGGAGTCTGAATATCGGTTGGTCACTTTTTTGTTAAATTTATTTGAGGCTTTATTGATCCTGGCCTGAGGTTGAAGTTCCCTCAAAGCATCAGCTGGTTCCATATAGAAGGGGCTGGTACTCTTCATGTTAGAGGTATCAATACCATTACCATTAACAAGGTCAGCCGTTGACACACTACCACCATCATCATCATCATCCCTCACGTCATTGTCATAAGTGAAGTGGACTGGTTTGGTGCTCTTGGATATTTCACTCAGATCTCCCATTGATTTTGACATTTCACTTGAAGGTTTGAAAGTGGACATCTTGGGTTGTGAAGGGGAAGGAGTGGATGGTATATCTCGAGGTGGACTTGACCATAAATCTTCATAATCACTAATTTTATCAGCCAGTGAGGACCGACAGTAAGGACCACTTCCATCTATGATGTTGGCCTCGTGGTAATGGTTGGAAAGCCTACGTTTGTCTTTTCGGCCATTACGCATTCTCACCCTAGTCACCCCTCCTTCTTCTCCCACTGGGGTACTGGGAGCGCAGGGTGTGCAAGGGGTACTCTGAGGTGAAGTTATTTGTTGTCGGATATGAAGGTGGAGGCCATCACGGTATCCATTGAGCATTCCACTGGTCCCTTCATACTGACCACCACTTTGATCTAGCAAGGGAACAGCAGCAGTGACTAAGCTGCCTTGGGGACCATTGGTGTTGTTGTTACCTGCTGGGGAGATCTCTAGGTTTGACACGTGTAAGGTAACGGCTGGATCATCAGTTTGTAGTGGCAGTGATTTGACTTGATTTACATTAAGGGTGAGTGTGGTGGTGACGGTGATGTTAGAAGGGGAACTGGTGAGACAGGATCGTGCCCAGCGTGGTGGAGGGGCAGGAGCCTGAGTGTTTCGGGGAATTCCATCTCCATTTTCACTGACAGGAGTGCTGGCGTCTAAACTGATAGGAGGACTGAACCTGGATGGAGGTGATGGTTTGCCTGGCAGTCTCTGGGATCCCGAGGGACTGACTTGTGTGAGCCATTGTGTGACGGGTGGGCTGCCTCGAGGGGGAGGGGCAGGCCGGGTGACTGGGGTGCTGGGTTTGAGTTGTGAGATGGGTGTGGCTGGCTGGGACCGGAAAGAGGAAAATGTTGGCTGTTCTTTTAATATTTCATCAAGTGGAGCCAAATTGAGGTTCAGAACTGAGCGGTCTCCTGGGACAGGCACTGGGGGTACAGGGGGTGCAGGCCGGACGGGGGCCAGAGAGGATGTGGACCCCCCCACAGAGTTAGCCAGGGACCCTCCTAAGCCACACAAACCCCCAAGAGTCTGAGGTGAGAGTAGACTGGTGGAGGAACTGCCCCGAGTCACACCAGCCTTGCCAAAACTACTGAAGGCCAAGTCATGGGGACGTGGGGATGGGGTCGGGACAGGACTGCGGGGGTGCTCCAGTGGGGTTGGGGGGCTTCCTGCTGTTGGACTTGCCATCACTGTTCCCCAGAATTCTGTAATTACAGTAACCACAATCAATATGACATTTCATCACCAGCTTTCAAATATAGTACAGTACATTATTTTTCAATTAATGAGGGGTCTTTTTATTAATGATCTATAAAATTTATTTAAATTACACAGGAGAGAATTTTTCCTTAACAACTGCAACACACAAAACTAAATTGATATAATGTAGCAATACTGTAGTAATAATACATTACATGCATGAATTAGGATGTGTAAGATTAATGCAGCCATCTTATACTGGGAGAAAGTTTGTTATTGCTTTTCTGGGGTGTGGGACCTCGTAGGAACAAAATATTATTAAACTTAACAAAGACAAAGGTGACAAAAGCTAACAGGACAAAATGTTTTTTAACTTAACAACATAATGACAAAAGCAAGCATGCAAATATTTTATTTTATATCTAACAACAACAAGGTGATAAAAGTAAGAGTGCAAGAATTTTTTAAACTTAACAACAACAACAACAACATAAATTAAAAAAGCAAAAGTGCAAGAATTTTTTTAACTTAACAATAACCTAGGTGATAAAAGTAATAAATAATGCAATGTATGGAGACTGACCTTGTCCCAGCAGTGAGAGGGAGCTGAGGTCTTGGCGGGACCGAGCCTCCTGGATCGCTCTTGGCAACCGCAGCTGTACTGGCAACTCGTCACTGCAATAATAATGACAGTTATTATATTGGTTAAGGGGGTATTTCACTTTTGTTACATTGGAGTGCCTTGATTCCTCCAAAGTATGCCAGGAAACAGGACCAGATGAACACAAATAATGGTGTTATGTTGCTTGGAGTAGTTTGGAGGAATCGTTTGCTCCAGATTTAACAACGCTGTACTTTCCCCTTAATTAACAGAGATTGTGGAAGCTTGTGTGTTCACTCATAATAGTTTTTTTTTTTTTTTTTTTTTTTTTTTTTAATGGCTAGTGCATAAGATATCAACAATACACATTAAAATAATATGGAAACATCTCACTCCTGTAAAAAAAACACCAGGGAGAGAGACAGTTCTTCCCAGATAATCCCTCTCTGCCTCCTACGACCTGTTTATGTCCAATATCACTCACTCCCTCATTCCCCTCCTCTTAACACCTTTTTCTACAACTTGCTTTCGTTCCCAACAACCTTCTCTCACTTCAACATCACTCACTAACTCATTCACTCCCTCATTCCCCTCCTCTAAACATCTTTTTCTACAACTTGCTTTCCTTCCCAACAAACAACCTTCTCTCACTTCATTATCACTCCCTCATTCCCCTCCTCTAAACGTCTTTTTCTACAACTTGCTTTCCTTCCCAACAAACAACCTTCTCTCACTTCATTATCACTCCCTCATTCCCCTCTTCTAAACACCTTTTTCTACAACTTGCTTTCCTTCCCAACAAACAACCTTCTCTCACACACTTCAGCATCACTCACTCATTCACTCCCTCCCTGCCTTACTCAACTCACCAACACTGTGAGTAGTAAGTGATAAGAGCTGGGAGGTTGTCAAATCTATTGTCCGAGGCCTCAAGCGAGTAGGATGAGCCATGGTCGTGTATCTCAATGAGGTAATGCTGGATGTACGGCCCCTTGTCTGGAGGGAGACGTACGCTGAGAGCCAACGTGTCAGGCTTGCTGCTCTGTCTCACGATGAAGTTCTGCAACAACACAAGACTATGTTAACTTTACCATCATAAAACATACAATTGAGCAAGTAGAAACTGCAAATAAAATATATGAGTGCATAATATAACACAAGACCATGTTAACTTTACCATCATAAGCAAGTAGAAAGTGCAAATAAAATATGAGTGTATAATATAATCACATCTGGCTACCACTCAAAATTTTAGTCAGTCGCATTCCATTTTACATTTTTACATTGAAAAAAATACCAGGGTTTATTACAAAGAAATGGAAGACATTACCAAATACACTCATATTTTTCTTGCACTATCATAACCCATCCATGACTAAAAATAACACATAAAACACTTTATAATCATGACACGTTCAATGCTACATCATGATCCACATATACCTTAAAAAAAAAAAAAAAAAAAAAAAAAAAAAAAAAAAAAAAAAAAAAAAAAAAAAATCTTATAACGCATCATGACTGCATCAACACCCATACATAACTACAACAAATATTATGTGTTCCAGAGGCCAAACAACAATGGCAAAGAGTAATTAGTCAAAGAAAAAAAAAATAGAAAATGAGGTTTAATATACAGGTACCATTTTACAAGGAGTTTAAGGCCTCTCACACACACACAGACACACACACACACACTGGAAATTTACAAAACAACAAGCAAACATAAAGCACTATAGATAACAAATAACAGCACTGTACTGTAACTAACTAACCCCTTCATCCTTGCCCTGTAGGAGATGTACAGCCCCGGAGCGTTGAAGGTCAGGCAGGTACCAGATGGGATAACTCTTAATGAGACGCTCCTCTATGCTGATGAGACAAGGACTGCACCCAGACCCATCCTCACTGCCACTCTGTGTTTTATTGTACTTTATTACCACCACCATTTGCATTATTTTTTAAGGGAATAGATAATACACTCATAAAAAAAATACACTTAGTTTTACATTAAAGTGTATTGATAATTTTAAGGGAATAAATAATACACTAATAAGAAAAATACACTTAGTTTTACATTAGAGTGTCTTCATAATTTAGGGGATAGATAATACACTTAGTTTTACATTAATAGATAATACACTATTAAAAAATAATACACTTAGTTTTACATTAATAGATAATACACTAATTAAAAAAATACACTTAGTTTAACATTAGAGTGTTTTTCTTAAGGGGATAGATAATACACTAATAAAACTATACACTTAGTTATACATTAGAGTGTATTGATAATTTAAAGAGAATAAATATACACTAATAAAAAAAATACACTTAGTTATACATTAAAGTGTATTGATAATTTAAAGAGAATAAATATACACTAATAAAAAAAAACACTTAGTTCTACATTAGAGTGTATTGATAATTTAAAGAGAATAGATAATAATACACTTAGGGGGGGGGATAGATAATTAATAATAATACACTAACTCAGTCCCTCATTCAAGATCACCAATATGTTTTCCCAGGCTTGTGTTATTCATTACCACCATACGTAAATAAAAAGTTATTTACTGAGCACGTGTTAAAAGGATATATGTGATTTACTGAGCACGTGTTAAAAGGATATATGTGATAAATTTAATAATCTTAGGGGACAGGCTTGGGGGGGGGGGACTGGGGGGGGTGCAGGAATAGGGGGACAGGCTTGGGGTGGGTATAAAGCCTGCTGTCCCCTATTCCTGCACCCCCCCTAACCTCCCCCCCCCCTCCCAAGCCTGTCCCCCTACTCCCACACACCCCCGATCCCCTCAAAGAAAGCCCCCCGCACCCCCCTAAGCCTGTCCCCCTATTCCCGCCCCCCCTTAAAAATATATATACGTGCAAAATAAATACATCTTATATTATGGGCCTTCTGTATACTGTATATAAGTGATTTACCGAGTCAGTGTTAAAAGGACATACGTGCAAAATACATTAATTAATCTTATAATTATTAAGGGCCAGAATTCTGTACTTTTAAACATATATCTTCAGTGCAGACTTGTAATTTAATTGTTGCATTCCTCTCACGTGCACTTGCAACACACGACAAGCTGATAAAACATACTTAGATATTTAATAGATAACTGGTCGATCGTAATATAAAACAAAGATACTGGGATGATAAAGATGAGGCAAAGTAATGGTATAAATAAGATAGCATGATGATGATGATAATAAAATAAGATAGCAAAGGTGAAGTAGTAATAATATAATAATTAATAATAATATAATAATTAATAATAATATAATAATAAGTAGTAATATAATAATTATTAATAATATAATAATTAATAATAATATAATAATTAGTAATATAATAATTAATAATAATATAATAATTAATAATAATATAATAAGTAGTAATATATAATAATTTAAGGGGAGATATATGTTTTTGTTGGTAAATATGGAAGAGAGAGAGAGAGAGAGAGAGAGAGAGAGAGAGAGAGAGAGAGAGAGAGAGAAACGTACGAGACGGGGGGAGGGGGCACTGGAGAGAGAGAGAGAGAAAGAGGAACAGAAAAATAAAAAAACAACAGTAGGAACAGCAGGGAAAACCATCACCATGATCACCTGCCATTACCACCAACACTACTACACTAAAAAACAACGACAACAACAACAAAAACAACTCCAATATTCTACCCAGCAAAAACATAGAGGGTGGAGAGAGAGAGAGAGGGAGGGAGGGAGGGAGAGAGAGAGAGAGGGGATACAACACACACACACACACACACACACACACACACTCTCTCTCTCTCTCTCTCTCTCTCTCTCTCTCTCTCTCTCTCTCTCACAACAACACACACACACACAATAACATGAAGTGAAGTGATCTCTTGTATGTGTTCTCGAGTTTATATTTTCCCTCTCTAGTCTAGACACTACAAAAACATTGATCCTTTGTACTTGAACACCAACAAGGCAGTCAGTCATGGTTAGGTTTGTTTTGGTTTAGTTAGGTTTGATTAGGTTTGGTTTGTTTAGGCTAGGCTAGGTTAGGTTAGGTTAGGTTTGATTAGGTTTGGTTTGGTTTGGTTTGGTTTGGTTTGGTTAGGTTAGGTTTGTTTTGGTTGGGATAGGTTTGATTTGGTTAGGTTTGGTTTGGCTAGGTAAGATTAGGTTAGGTTAGGATAGGTTAGATTAGATAAAGTTTCTTTTGGTTTGGGTTATGTCAGGTTAAGTTAAGTTATGTCAGGTTAGATTTAAGTTACACCAGGATACATTAAGTTACGTCAGGTTAAGTTAAGTCACATCAGGTTAGATTTAAGTTACATCAGGTTACATTAAGTTTAAGCACGTCAGGTTAGAAGAGGGGAGTATTGATAAAGAGTTAGTATACCCTGTGTCGATGTGGGGAGCCTTGGTGAACAACAGCTGTGTCCCTGTTACTACCACTACCTCCACCACCACCACCTACTACTGAGTTAGGTGGTACTGTCAGGCCTCTGGGGGGGCGACTGGCGTATCCTAAATCGAAGGTGTACCGTGACGGGTGGAACTGTACCTCAAAAATAAATAATAACAACAATAATAATAATAATAACAATAACAACAATAACAATATAAATAATAATGATGATAATAATAATAATAATAATGATGATAATAATAATAATAATGATAATAATAATAATAATAATAATGATAATGACAACAATAATAATAATAATTATTATTATTATTATAATATCAATAATAATACCAATAATAATAGAAATATCAATAATAATAATAACTTATATTTTTTAAACTAGTAATTTTTTCTATAAGCCACACTGATTAATTATTGATGAAGAGAGAGAGAGAGAGAGAGAGAGAGAGAGAGAGAGAGTACAGTGAGTGAGAGTGAGGTGATGGAGGAGGGCGTCACCAGACATGGAGAGAGACACACACACACACAGACAGACACACATGAGGCACTACCCACACTGAGTCACCCACCAACATACATATTTGGTCATGTAGGGGGAGGGGGGTAGAGGTGAAAAAGGGGGGGGGGGGTGGAGGTGAAAAGGGGGGGGGGGGAGGTGAGGGTGAGATTGAAAGGGAGAAAGGAGGAGAAAGAGAGGAGAAAGGAGGAGAAAGAGGGATGAAAGGTGGAGTAGAAAGAAAAGAAGGGGAGGTGGAGGAGAGAAAGAGGGATGAAAGGTGGAGGGGGAGTGGAGGTGTGAAGGTGGAAGAGAAAGGGGGAGTAGGTGGAGGAGAAAGAGAAGGATGGGGAGTGAAAGTAGGGAGGTGAAAGAGAAAGAGAGGGGGGAGGAGGTGGAGGAGAAAGAGAGGGGGGAGGAGGTGGAGGTGGAGGAGAAAGAGAGTGGGGAGGTGGAGGAGAAAGAGAGGGGGGGGAGGAGGTGGAGAAAGAGAGGGGGAAGAGAAGTAAGTGAAATGAGAGAGTGAGCGACAACGAGAGGGTGATTAATTAAGACAAGAAGGAGAGGAAGGAAAGATGGAGATAAGATTATGGAGAGAGAGAGAGAGAGAGAGAGAGAGAGAGAGAGAGAGAGAGAGAGAGAGAGAGAGAGAGAGAGAGAGAGAGAGAACTAAGAAGATAAGTCGACCCCCTAATATATCTCACACACACACACACACACACACACACACACACACACACACAACTGCACACACACACACACACACAACTGCACACATACATAAAAAAAAAGTAAAATAATTTCTTTCCACTTCATCAAGGTAGAAACACACTCAACATTCAGACACTACCGAACTATACGAACTGTAATAATAATAATAATAATAATAATCAATGTTTTGTTTGTTACCGTTTACACAATAACAAACCTAAAACCCGTGGAAAGATCAAGGGTTACATACACGCAAAAATACACCCTGTTAATTTGTTATACCCTGAGTTGAGAAAGGGCATCATCCCCCCCTCCCCCCTCACCTCCCCAACCCCCCAACCCCAAGCCCCAGCGGTAGACAGACAGGAGAGACCTCTAGTGGCCAAAACAACGAACGAACCAATCACCTCAAAGACCAGAGGTTAGTCCAAATATAAAAATACACACACACATTTTTTTATTTCTATTTAGTTTTCTATTTTTTTCGTGTGTTGATAAAGGGAATCCCAAAACATCCAAGGTGATATAATATGTAACAAAATAAATTACTGTATGTGTGTATAGTGATGTTTGGAAGATGAGGATTGATAAAGGAAAATATTGTCAACCATTTTTTTTTTTTTTTTTTGTATATATATATGTAAAGGTTTTATTCAAGGCGATAGATACACACATATATATATAATTTTTACTGTATGTGGTATAGTCATGGTTCTATAGTACAATGGGATTATTAGGGATTGTTAGAGGAAAGCATTGTTAACTATAAAGTGAAGGGTTTATCATCACTCACTAACACACTATTCACCGGCCCCCCTCCCTCCCTCACTCCCACTCCCTAACACACTATTCACTGGCCCCCCCTCCCTCCCTCCCTATGGACTTGCCCCCCTCCCTCACTCCCTAACACACTATCCACTGCTCCCCCTCCCTCACTCCCTCCCACTCTGTATGGACTTGCCCCCCTCCCTCACTCCCTAACACACTATCTACTGGCCCCCCTCCCTCACTCCCACTCTGTATGGACTTGGCCCCCTCCCTCACTCCCTAACACACTATTCACTGGCCCCCCCTCTCTCCCTCACTCCCCCCACTCCCTAACACACTATTCACTGGCCCCCCCTCCCTCACTCCCTAACACGCTATCCACTCCTCCCTCCCTCCCTCCCTCACTCCCACTCCCTATGGACTTGCCCCCCTCCCTCACTCCCTAACACACTATCCACTGCCCTCCCCCCCTTCCCTCAATCCCCCCCACTTCCACCTTCTCCTTCACTCCCTAAGCCACTATGCACTCAACCTCACTCAAAAAAACAAAAAAAAAACATTACTGTCTGATGTTATTCACTGTGACATTTTCCCATGCAGTTGAGTACAATAGTATGTCCTTCATATTAAAACTAAAATAATCTCCACACACGCCACCATCAACATAGGTTTTTCTTTAGTCATGATAAATCTGACCAAACGATTTTTTTTTTTTTTTTATGAGTAACAAACATTCACAGTCTTCGATGCATAAACTACTGATGGATTATATAGATGTAGTTTTCTCTTATAAATCAACACACGAACTGATGCATATTCTATAGCTGCTGATTAATCAATGCAAAACTTACCAGCACAATTCACTACCTTGTTAAAAAGTAAAGTAATGCATTCAAGACAAGCTATAAGAGAGACAAGTTACTGTGTAGGAGAGAAAGTGAGAGAAATAATTATATACCAAGCAGAATAAGTGGGTAATGTGTTAGATAAGTTAGAGAGTAGGTGGAAAAGAGAGATAGTAATATATAGCATGCAGAATAAGTGGTTACAAATTAGTGAGTAGGTGGAAAAGAGAGAGAAAGATTATATATATATACCAAGCAGAATAAGTGGTTAGTGTGTTAGACAAGTTAAAGAGTAGGTGGAAAAGAAATAGATAGAAATATATAACATGCAGAATACGTGAGTTAGTGGGTAAGTGAGTAGGTGGAAAAGAGAGATAAAAATATATAGCATGCAGAATAGGTGAGTTAGTGGGTTAGTGAATTAGTGAGTAGGTGAAAAACAGAGAGAGAAATATATATAGCATGCAGAATAGGTGAAGGGTTAGTGGGTAGGTGAAAAGAGAGAGATAAAAATAAATAGCATGCAGAATAGGTGAAGGGTTAGTGGGTAGGT
>JAWQEG010003099.1:47500-77398 GCA_033782935.1 Petrolisthes cinctipes | reverse complement strand
ATACTTGTAAAATACACTCATACATACATTATAATAAATTAATAATACATAATAAAATACTGTATATACTTGTAAAATACATTCATACATTGTAATAAATTAATAATACAAAATAAAATACACTCATACATTATGTCACGAGTCAGACATAATACTCGTGACGTAATTTGAATTACAGAGAGTTGGAAAATTCCATACTGGTGTCAATATAGAATGTTCTAGAGAAGGTTCTGAAATACTCCATTCATGAGACAAAGGAGACAGGAGTGGGTTGATGTAGGTGCGGGTTAATCTGCAGGTAGTCTTAATCCGCAGGTACCGGATTAGTAGCCAAAATTAGAAAAGGGTCAGGAAGGCCGGGTTTCAACTGAATTTGCACATCTTGTCTTATAGGTGTTCGTACATTAAGTACATAATGTATTACTCAATTATGCTACCTGGGTAATTTATGGTATTGTAAATGATCGTGAAGTGGAGGGAGATTATCGGGAATTATTAGTACGCCATAGGTAAATTGAAATTGCATGTATAACTAAAGTATAAGTGGGTACAATGTAAATTAGGAAAAACGAACAAAGATAGGAGGAGGAGTCAGTAGAAATTTTGAAATTTCAGCCTCCAGTCAAGAGGAAGAATTGGGGTCAGTTGGAACAGGACACACTCGAAGGAAGGAACACACTCGTATCGTCAGCTTCCCTTACCTAGATCAATCCTCCACGTGTGCAGTGGGGAGTGATCAACGTAAACGCCGAATTCGTTGTATATTACGCGATTCACAAGGCTTTACAGTTGTATACTGACTAGTTGCATTGACGCTGGTTCAGTGACTGAATTAGGTGAGGGGGAAGCTGGATCTTTGAAGAAAATTACGAGTGTGTTGTGAGACTCTAAGTGTGGGACATTAGGAAAATATTCCAACTTGCGTAACAATTGATAGAATTACTACAGTGTTAACGTAACCTAGACTATCGTCACGTGAGCGAGAGCGAGACGTAGCGAGAGCGAGTAGCTAGTTAGCGTTGCGTGAGTGTGAGCGTGTGTGTGTGTGTGTGTGAAATTTAATTATTCATGTTGGCATACTGGAGTTGAATAAATATAGAAATTTGCAATTGGTTGTTTAAATGCACCAGTAGATTTGTTATCTATATAAATACATATATATCGGGAAGAACCCCTTAACATAAAAAATTATTATGTGCATGGTGGATGGGGCCTAAAACGGGGAGATAACCCTGAGTACTTTCTTCGCTGCAGCCAACCAACGAAGATCATAAATTAACCGGGCAAGGTAAGTTGTAATTGTCATATTATAAATTACATTATCTATCATTCTCACATCACCGTCACACATTATAATAAATTAAATACAAAATTAATACTTACATTGAGTATTTCTTGGGTAGCCTGGTGAAAATTGAAGTTATTCCCTTCTAATATATTGTCCACTCCTTCCTCACTAAGATTCCTGTAATATACATATACATATACATATATAAATATACATAATATATACATAAATATACACACATACGTAGATAAATATACACACATACGTAGATAAATATACACACACACATAGATAATATACACATATATACATACATAATATACACACATACGTAGATAACATACACATATATACATACATAATACACACACATACGTAGATAGCATACACATATATACATACATAATATACACACATACGTAGATAACATACACATATATACATACATAATATACACACATACGTAGATAACATACACATATATACATACACATACGTAGATAACATACACATATATACATACATAATATACACACATATGTAGATAACATACACATATATACATAAATATGCATAATATACACACATACATAATATACACACATACATGCATAAATATACATAATATACACACACACATGCATAAATATACATAATACACACACATATGTAGATAAATATACACACATACATACACACACATACATAAATATACATAATACACACACATACGTAGATAAATACACACACACACACATACACACACATTCAGTAAAACTCCATAACTTTGGAAATTCCGCGAAAAAATGTATTAATTTAACTTGTGCTAATGTTATATTGGTAAAAAATAATTATAGTATTAGTTAGGGGAATGTTCAAAGATTATTATGTATAAATTCTATTACAATTGTTTGAATATGTGTGGGTGAAAATATTCGACAAATGCAATGCAATGAAAAAAAAAGTCTGCATTTTATTTAACTCGGCCAAATTTTGTTCACACAGAATAAAGAGTTTCAATTGTAAGAACGTGAATGTTAACATTATACACTCTCTCTCTTTCTCTTTCTCTCTCTCTCTCTCTCTCTCTCTCTCTCTCTCTCTCTCTCTCTCTCTCTCTCACATACTCTTCCACTCTGTTCCAACACTCCCTCCTTACACTTCTCTCTCTCTCTCTCTCTCTCTCTCTCACTCTGTTCCAACACTCCCTCCTTACACTTCTCTCTCTCTCTCTCTCTGTTCCAACACTCCCTCCTTACACTTCTCTCTCTCTCCCTCTCTCTCTCTCTCTCTCTCTCTCTCTCTCTCTCTCTCTCTCTCTCTCTCTCTCTCCTCACATACTCTTCCACTCTGTTCCAACACTCCCTCCTTACACTCTCTGTAAGTACTGGACAGTAAACTAATTTAAAATATATCCATGCATTACTGTGTTATGATTTTTGTAATGAATATTTCTATTTTTTACAGAAGAAAGTGCCAACTTTGGACAGACAAATTAATATGGTACTGATACTTGACAACAAACAAAGGATGATTTTTTATGTAGATGTAAACCTTTGGCCTAAGTAATTATATCAGTACCTAACCTAACCTAACCTATCCTAACCTAACCAAACCCTACCTAACCTAACCTAACCTAACCTAACCTAACCTAACCTAACCTAACCTAACCTATCCTAACCTAACCAAACCCTACCTAACCTAACCTAACCTAACCTAACCTAACCTAACCTAACCTAACCTAACCTAACCTATCCTAACCTAACCAAACCCTACCTAACCTAACCTAACCTAACCTAACCTAACCTAACCTAACCTATCCTAACCTAACCAAACCCTACCTAACCTAACCTAACCTAACCTAACCTAACCTAACCTAACCAAACCCTACATAACACAACCTAACCTAACCTAACCTAACCTAACCTAACCAAACCTAACCTAACCCTACATAACCTAACCTAACCTAACCAAACCCTACATAACACAACCTAACCTAACCTAACCTAACCTAACCAAACCCTACATAACACAACCTAACCTAACCTAACCTAACCTAACCAAACCCTACATAACACAACCTAACCTAACCTAACCTAACCTAACCCTACATAACCTAACCTAACCTAACCCTACATAACCTAACCTAACCTAACCAAACCCTACATAACACAACACAACCTAACCTAACCTAACCAAACCTAACCTAACCCTACATAACCTAACCTAACCTAACCTAACCTAACCTAACCAAACCCTACATAACACAACCTAACCTAACCTAACCTAACCTAACCTAACCCTACATAACCTAACCTAACCAAACCCTACATAACCTAACCTAACCAAACCCTACATAACCTAACCTAACCTAACCTAACCTAACCCTACATAACCTAACCTAACCTAACCTAACCAAACCCTACATAACCTAACCTAACCTAACCAAACCCTACATAACCTAACCTAACCTAACCTAACCTAACCAAACCCTACATAACCTAACCTAACCTAACCAAACCCTACATAACCTAACCTAACCTAACCTAACCTAACCAAACCCTACATAACCTAACCTAACCTAACCTAACCTAACCAAACCCTACATAACCTAACCTAACCTGTAGTTCACCGGTACAGATAATACGGTATTTATTGAAAAAATTACCATTTTGCAGCAGTGTTGCCAGATCCGGCTAGGTCCCAGTATTTTGCCCCAGTCATTTATGTTACATTATAACGATTATTTCCCGGTAGTTTGCCCAGGTTAGGTCCCGGTAGTTTGATGCGGTCTAGGTTAGGTTAGGTTAGGTTTGGTTAGGTTAGGGTAATTTCAAAATGCCCCATTTGAATATACCCTATCTTGTAAATGGGGCATTTGCGGAGGAAATGCCATAGAAGAAATTAGTCTTAGAATGGTCTAAATAAGTGGGTAATGAAGGTAGAAAAATGGTAATTCTTTCAATATTTACCTATCATTGCTGTAGTGTTATTATTATTATTATTATTGTGTTACTATTATTACTATTATCATTATTATAGTATTATTATTATTATTTTATTCATATTACTGTATTATTATTATTATTATTATTATTGTTATTATTATTATTTTATTCATATTACTGTATTATTATTATTATTATTATGGTATTATTACAGAATAACTGGGTTTTTGGCTAGGATCGCGCAGTGTTACCACATCCGGCTAGGTCCTGGGAATTTGCCCCAGTCACTTTATGATAGTTTACACCGGTTATATCCCGGTAGTTTGCCCAGGTTAGGTCCCGGTAGTCTGCCCAGGTTAGGTCCCGGTAGTCTGCCCAGGTTAGGTCCCGGTAGTTTGCCCAGGTTAGGTCCCGGTAGTCTGATGGGGTCTAGGTTAGGTTAGGTCAGGTCAGGTAAGGTCAGGCTAATTTCAAAATGCCCCATTTGAATATGCCCTATCTTGGAAACGGGGCATTTGTGGAGGAAATGCCATAGAAGAAAATAGTCTTAGAATGGTCTAAATAAGTGGGTAATGAAGGTAGAAAAACCGTATGCAATAACGGTAATTCTTTCAATATTTACCTATCATTGCTGTAGTGTTGTTATTATTATTATTATTATTATTATTGTGTTACTATTATTATTATTATTATTATTATTATTATTATCATTATTATTACTTTGTGTTATTATTATTATTACTATTATTATTATTATTATTATTATTATTGTTATTATTATTATTTTATTCATATTACTGTATTATTATTATTATTATTATTATTATTACTTTGTGTTATTATTATTATCATCATTACTTTGTGTTATTATTATTATTATTATTATTATTATTATTATTATTACTTACCATCCTTCACTCTTTAGTCGTTTAATTAACTCCTTAGAAGTAACAGAGGCCATGGTGGTGGAGTGAAGGGTATTGTAATCACCCCACCTGTGTGTGTTTGTGTGTGTAAAGAAGTCAAGACGGTACCTCACGTCATAAACAATAATAATGTGGACCAGTGTTGCCAGGTCTGATGCTGAATTTTCCTTTTTTTACCTCAAGTTTACCTCAAGTTTAGCATCAGAATTTCCCTTTTTACCTCAACTTTAGCATAAGAATTTCCCTTTTTACCTCAACTTTAGCATAAGAATGTCTTTTTATATCTTAAGTTTAGCATCAGAATTTCCCTTTTTACCTCAAGTTTAACATCAGAATTTCCCTTTTACCTCAACTTTAGCATCAGAAATTTTCTCTTTTTCTCAATTTCAATATCAGAATTTCCCTTTTTACCTCAACTTTAACGTCAGAATTTCCCTTTTTACCTCAACTTTAACGTCAATATTTTCCTTTTTACCTCAGCTTAAACATCAAAATTTCCCTTTTTACCTCAATTTCAATATTAGAATTTCCCTTTTTACATCAATTTCAATATTAGAATTTCCCTTTTTACCTCTATTTCAACATTAGAATTTCCCTTTTTACCTCAACTTTCATATCAGAATTTCCCTTTTTACATCAATTTCAATATTAGAATTTCCCTTTTTTCCTCAAAATGACATTAGAATTTCCCTTTTTACCTCAACTATAACATCAGAATTTTCCTTTTTTACCTCAATTATTTCTTGTCTTTTTGGTATTTCGTCTGATATATACACAGAGCTATAAACATAGAGCGCTTTACCCTGTGTTATTAGATAGGGGAGGAGTGTCACAACAGGCGATCGCTCTATGTGTATAGATAGGCTAAGATAGCTCTGCGCTTTGAACTCCCGTACGTAGGCCCAAGGATGAGAGACAGTAAGGATAGTTCAGTGAAACGTCATCAATTCAGCCGTGACGTCACGCGCTCCGTGACGTCAAAGTGATGACGCTCACTGGAGACCCTGCTGGAGACCCTCGCATGCAGGAATCTCGTTCAAACTTAAATAAACTCTCCTTATTCTCGGTTTTAATACATGATTTATACATCATACGTGTGTGGTGTTCTCTAAAATAGTTAATTGATAGTTGTGGATATAGTTTTCATGAATAGTAGACTAGTGTATGCTATATTGAAGGCTATAGCACTGTTGTATTTACAAGCTGATAGAGGCTCGCTCACGCCGATTCTAGCTAGCAAAACCCCGTGAAATTAATTTATTGATTAAATATAGATGAGTCACAAACATAGAAAATTGGGATTATTGACTGAAATTCCTAGAGATTCGTTAATATTTCTTTATGTTGTATTACATGCATATCATGTCTCTCACCCATCTTTCTCCCCACATTAACTCTAACTTCACCCACAATTTCGCTTCTTTTTGTACATGATTTACTTTCAAATGTGACCTTTCATTACTTGCAAGAAAAAGAACGTTTCTTTACAGGCCCTTCTGTAGTTTTGTATATCCAGTAGTCTGTGCAGTCATTTTGCTATTCCGAGAAGTTTGTTAATTTTTTCTGTTTACTCTTAATTACTATTTACTTTGCCAGTGTGCAATACATTTTTGTGTTTGAGTTATCTTGGCATAATAATGTACTTCCTTTAACTACTTTAGTTCTGGAAACTGAAGATATTAAACACATTATTATTAAATTTGGTAAAGTGAGAGAAGACCAAATTGGCAGTACAAGCTTGGAAATAAAATATTAAATAAAGCAGAGAAAGAAAGAGATTTAGGGGTAACGATAAATAAGAAATTGACACCAGATGATCATATAAATGAAAAAGTGAGAAACATGTATACATTGTTAGCAAACTTGAGAGCCACCTTCACTTAAATAGAGGAAGAAATGGTCAAGAAAATAATTACATCCTTTATAAAGCCTACCTTGGAATATGCTGTAGTAGTATGGAATAGTAAGGATATAGAAAACTTGTGTCAACAGGGAATACCTACAATTAGAGGTCACAGTAAGAAATTAATTAAAAGAAGAGGAAACAAAGATGTACAGAAATACAAATAGGTAAGAACATAAAAGTAGACACGAGTAATTTATTTCCTTGAACTCTAAAGTACAGTATTAAATACAGAGGCGAGTGAAAAAAAGTGAGCAAATCTGAATGAATAAAAAGTGTGTAACCTCTCACCCATAGTGTAAAAAGTCAGCATGGAACAGTTCTTCCTACAAAAATACAGCTACTATAATAAACTGTACATTTTAAATCTGTTGTACAAGCCAGGAACTATGATTATCAAGTATGACATTCAACCATGTACTGAGTGCTACAGACATTATTTATATGCTGCATCTTACCCTCTCATGCTCATTTGCATCTAACTATTCTTCCCTTGCAATGATAACTCTGAAGTTTTTAAAAATTCAAGCACATAAAGTGTTCATACAACTGGAATATGATTTAGTACCATAATCCAACAATACTTAAACTAGTACAGTACCAGGCCTCAGAAGACATTTACTACACAGATGGTATAAGGAAACAGACTAATAAAGGGGGAACTAGCACATAGAACAAAACAGAAGCCTAACAAGGCTGTGAGGATACATATAGTCATAGATGGTGGGATAATAGGTTTATTGGCATAAGTTTGTTTTGCTTTTTCAAGGTTGTACTCTAATACCAAATTTTTGTACTCTGTATTTTCCTTAACCAGAATATCATTGTCTAAGGATTGTTTTAACAATTTCTTTTTGATGTCACCATTTTCTCCAACAAGCTCCATTAATCTTTGTTCTAAACTTCCTTCCTTTGCTCGTAATTCCTCTAAATTTAGTTCTAACTGTCTTTTAATTTTTGTTACTTTCTCCAATTTTAGAGACACCTCAGACAGCTGCTGTTGTAGGACATACACATTATTATTCCCAGAATGTAGGAAACCACAACAGGACCAACAAACTGCCAGATTATGTCCACCTGATGAAGCAGAGCTACCTTCTTTAGTTGTTTCTAACTCTTGGTGTTAATAGTCTCTCTCCAACAGCAGAGGTTTGGGTAGGAGCTTCATAAGAGTCAGGTGCCAATTCTGTAAAGTGAAAGGTTACTTAATTAACACAAAGGCCTAGAGAAAAAGCATCCTGTAAAGCTATCCTTAGTGACTATTTCTTAACAAATACAGTACAGTATACTGTATAATATACACTACTATAATGTTAACTTACCCTTCCCAATACCAGGTGGGATGGAGAAAGTAATGAGAGGTGTAGCATGAGTAAGAAGGCAATTGGGACTGTAGCATGAGTAAGAAGGCAATTGGGACTGCAGCATGAGTAAGAAGGCAATTGGGACTGCAGCATGAGTAAGAAGGCAATTGGGACTGCAGCATGAGTAAGAAGGCAATTGGGACTGCAGCATGAGTAAGAAGGCAATTGGGACTGCAGCATGAGTAAGAAGGCAATTGGGACTGCAGCATGAGTAAGAAGGCAATTGGGACTGCAGCATGAGTAAGAAGGCAATTGGGACTGCAGCATGAGTAAGAAGGCAATTGGGACTGCAGCATGAGTAAGAAGGCAATTGGCATTGTGTGTGGGATGGTTGGGAAGGTGAAATGTAATACATTGAGGTGGGATGGTCATGTATGGCAAATACATACAGTACTACTCCAAGTCTTAAACTTATTTCTCAGTGACTAGTCCTTAGTCTATCACTACTATCTACAGTACTGTACTGTACTTTAGAATTTCTAACAAGTTTGTAGGACAAGATCAACCTATTCTACACCCCAATGTACTTGTGTAAGTGCTCCCAAATACTTTACTACTCTTGATAATTTTCTCTAATTTAAGTATCAACCAAATAACATTACTAGATAAGCTTGGTGTTAGGAAATTAACTACATTTTCTAATTGTTATGAACCCTTGATGTCACAGTGGTGTATAAGAATTCATCAGGCCAACTGTACATGCTAGAGTTGTTATGCCATAAAACTAAAACCCCTGAGACACCTATCCCAATATCTTAAGCAAAGGTTTCTAAGGTTTCAAAACATCTTGGCAAAGGTGGTGAGTTGGGAAGGAAGTCAGCATGAAGGCTTGCTCGGAGGAATCTGAAGTGACAATGCCGCAATCTGGGCAATGTAAAATACTCCATCAAGAAATATCATAGATAAATATATGTATATAAATAATTATACATATAATTTATGACAGATCAGTATAATTCATGATTCTAGAGTTAGATTAAATGCAATTCAAATAACTAGTAAATTAAAAATATGACACAATTAGAGTAGAATTTATAAATGAAGAAAGATAATAATGAATCAGCATTTCTCTTACCGGAACAATAAAGTTCATGTTGTTGAGTTCCTCCAGCAACAGCAGTTTCAATAGGGGCTGAATCTTCTTATGATGTGTCTGTTGAGTGAAAGAGAACTTGTCTTGAAGAGAATACAGAAAACATTCACTGTACTGTATATTCATTTTGGTAAATTTACTGTTTTGGACAGAATAGGATTCTTTGGACAATAATATATTTTACTAGTGTTTTTTTTATGTGTTTTCAGCCAAACCTAATCTGGACCGCGGCACACTACCAGGACCTAACTGGGGCAGACTACCGGGACCTAACCAGGGCAGACTACCGGGACCTTACCGGGGCAGACTACCGGGATTAGATTTCAAGTATAAACTGTGCTCTACATCCATCCATGTCGGCTATTTCTATTTTCCCAGTAATCTGCCCTGGTTAGATCCCAGTAGCCTGCCCTGGTTAGGTCCCGGTAGTCTGTCCCGGTTAGGTCCCGGTACTGTGCCGCGGTCCAGATTAGGTTAGGTCAGGTTAAGTTTTGCTAAAAAAAGAAAAAAAAAAAATGCGACGGAAATTAATATCAAAATCGTTGAAAACACATAAAAAAACACTAGTAAAATATATCATTGTCCAAAGAATCCTATTCTGTCCGAAACAGTAAATTTACCTATATTTTCAACTAAAGGAATATATAATAATTATACCATATATACCATATGTAACTCACTGATGTCTGTTGAGTGAAAGAGAACTTGTCTTGCAGAGAATACAGAAAATATTCACTGTACTGTATATATATTTTCAACTAAAGGAATATATAATATACCCTATATACCATATGTAACTCACTGATTGAGATGTTATATTTCAGCAAGACAGTAAAAATTTTAATAAAAATCAATTTTAAAAAGTCATAAAATTCTTCCTACCAGAAACACTGAGCAAATCTTGCAAAAGCTGGCGCCTCTGTTTTTCCTCAGCTCTGCACCCACGGTGTTTTGCACTTTCTGCAAAAAGGAAAATAATTAAATCAGACAATCTGGTGGTGCAATTTATTTGTATGATCAAGATGGAAAACCTTTCTGCTCTTTTGGTATGGATATGTTTCCCACCTCCCTACCAAACTAATCATTTATAAAAACTGAAAATATTAAGAAATGGTCCCAATCTACCTGCCACCTAACGTTAGTATAAACCAACCCTACACAATGTACAATAAAACCAAATAACGGTAAATATTGAAAGAATTACCGTTATTGGGTACGTTTTTTCTACCTTCATTACCCACTTATTTAGACCATTCTAAGACTATTTTCTTCTATGGCATTTCCTCCGCAAATGCCCTATTTCCAAGATTGGGCATATTCAAATGGGGCATTTTGAAATTAGCCTGACCTTACCTGACCTGACCTAACCTAACCTAGACCACATCAGACTACCGGGACCTAACCTGGGCAGACTACCGGGACCCAACCTGGGCAAACTACCGGGAAATAACCGTGATAAAGTACAGTAAATGACTGGGGCAAAATACTGGGACCTAGCCGGATCTGGCAACATTGCTACAAAACGGTAATTCTTTTAATAAATACCCAAATAACCTATAAAACTTTCATAAAATTGGCCTATCTTACCTGGTTGGCTGTCTTGTTACATTTCAATTGTATGGCTCATATAAACCTTACTTTCAATAGAGATTAGGGGCAACCCATATCTATGCACAAGACTTATTTTAACCTGTTAACAAGCACCATCAAGAAATATTTGTCAGCTCCTACTAATTGCAAATGAAAGATGATATTTAGTAAGTTTTGCACAATAAGTTTTATACCGAAAGTATTGGCAGTAACAGATAAGAGTCCATATTGCCTACCTGAATCCTCCTCCTGTTTTGGGAGAAACAGCGAAGGTACAGCATCAGCCTTCAGTGATCTTGTTGCCTGTGGAGACTTGTTCAGGAGCTTCCTCTTGATGCTGTAATTCTGTTTGTAATCTGCTGCCTTAAAATGACGGGAGCAAACTCTGGCAGTCTCTGAGTTTAGTTTATCTGCCCGATAGCATGAATTATTCCAGTTTTAACACTGATTTTGTCCTTGGAAATCGATAAAAATAGCAATTTTCTTGTTTCTTGCTCCTGTTATTGCTATTGCACCCGTAAACAGCACACCTTGTCATTGTTCTTATAGAGAAAAAAGCTGGAGTCACTGAGATACAAGCAAAGCCAAGGCAAAACTCCTCTGTGCGTCTGTGTTTGGGTCTCCAGTGACGTCACGGCTGTATGGCGCGGTGCATTGTGGGTAAAACAAGTGCTCAGTGAACTATCCTTACTGTCTCTCATCCTTGCGTAGGCCTACTTGTATAGTATGTTTCTATCCACAGTTATTGACATTTCCCTGATTTGTAAAGCATTGTATCTTGTTATTTAATTATGCAGGTTTTGTTAAATCAATTAACAGAGCTATACGTTGTATATAATTATATATTATAAGAAGGTGATTGTGGATGAGAGCCAACAATAGTTTTGTTTATCTAACTCATTTCACCTATTAACCGAAATGTATTTATATTTAATCAGCTATTCACTAATATATCGGTTAAAGAAATACTTATTCATATATTGTGAGTCACTATAATGTAGTTAATATACCATATCATCAATAAAAGACAGAATAAATGAAATAATATCTTACCCTGGCATAATCTAACAGGCTGGCGGGTTGAGGGGAAGGGCAGGTATCATGGCCGCCAACCCACTTCCGGTGGCGACTCGCCAGGGGGGGGGGGTGGCGAGCTCTATGTTTATAGCTCTGTGTTTTTACCTCAATTATTTCTTGTCTTTTTGGTATTTCGTCTGATATATAATAGAATTTTTTCATGTTTATTTTTTAACAATCTTTATATAATTGAATTCCCTGTATGGACTTAAAAATTCCCTAAAACAGAGACATTTTCCTGTACCTGGCAACACTCATCAGTATATATGTAATTTTAACTCTCTCTCTCTCTCTATCTCAGTATATATATAATTTTAAGGGGGTGCGGAAGTAGGGGGACAGGCTTGGGGGGATTAAGGGGGTGCGGGAGTAGGGGGACAGGCTTGGGGGGTTTAGGGGGGTGCGGGAGTAGGGGAACATGTTTGGGGGGGTTTTGGGGGGTGCGGGAGTAGGGGGACAGGCTTTGGGGGGTTTAGGGGGGTGCGGGAGTAGGGGGACAGGCTTGGGGGGGGAGGTTAGGGGGGTGCGGGAATAGGGGACAGCAGGCGCTTTCTACCCACCCAAGCCTGTCCCCCTATTCCGGCACCCCCCAAACCCCCCCCCCCCTCCCAAGCCTGTCCCCTACTCCCGCACCCCCCTAATCCCCCCCCAAGCCTGTCCCCCTACTCCCGCAACCCCCAAAACCCCTCCAAGCCTGTCCCCCTACTCCCGCACCCCCCAAAACCCCCCCAAGCCTGTCCTCTACTCCCGCACCCCCCCCCCCCCCAAGCCTGTCCCCTTAGGTATTAATAAAAACACTACTGTATTTTTAATTTATTTATTCCAATTTATTTATTCCAAACAGAGCCGTTGAAAAAATACATTAATTAACATTTTATTATTAATTTACTAAACTTGTACAAAATTATAAATATAAAAATAGATATGTTTATTAAAATGAATTCCTTATATATTTTTTTTTATATCAAAAACATTGAAAAATTAATATTATTTTGATGTAATAATCGATGTTGTTGTTTTTTTTTTTGGCGGGAAATTTAATTGTAGTTAGTTCCATTTTCATTTTTACGGTTATTATTATTATTTTTGTTGTTGTTATTTTGTTTTTTGTTTTGTTTTTATATACCAAAAACATTGAAAAATATCAGTTCTCCTCGTTCCAATTTCTGATGTAAATAATAATCGCTGGTGTTGTTTTTGGCGGGAAATTTGACGGTTCCAATAATTTTACTGTTATTATTATTTTTGTTGCTGTTATTTTATATCTCTTTATATATATATATATATATATACCAAAAACATTGAAAAATATGAGTTCTTTTCTTGTTCCGAATTGTGATGCAAATAATAATAATAATAGCATTTTTTTTTTTGGCGGGAAATTTGGCGGTTCCAATAATTTTACGGTTATTGTTATTTTTGTTGTTTTTATTTTGGATTTTTTTTATATATGCCAAAAACATTGAAAAATACGAGTTCTTCTCCTCTTTCCAAATTCTGATGTAAATAATAATAGCTGGTGTTGTTTTTGGCGGGAAATTTGGCGGTTCCAATAATTTTACGGTTATTATTATTTTTGCTGTTATTTTGTTTTTTATATACCAAAAACATTGAAAAATACGAATTCTTCTCCTCTTTCCAAATTTTGATGTAAATAATAATCGGTGGTGGTATTTTTGGCGGTACTATTAATTTTACGGTTATTATTATTTTTGCTGTTATTTTGTTTTTTATATACCAAAAACATTGAAAAATACGAATTCTTCTCCTCTTTCCAAATTTTGATGTAAATAATAATCGGTGGTGGTATTTTTGGCGGTACCATTAATTTTGCGGTTGTTGTTGTTGTTGTTTTGGCGGCGGTTGTCGTAGGCCGCGGCGAACGGCATGAGGAATAACAGACACATAGCCATACACACACTGATACCAAGGATATACAGACTGATAGAGTAGGATCCAGTGCTATCCGTTATCACACCTGCAAACAAAACAGTAATATTTAATTATTAGTCATTATACGAGCCTAAAAAAATTTATTTATTATTATTTGCAGTTTCCGTGTTTTGTGTATGAAAATTTTGTAAAATATATGTGTGTGTGTGTGTGTGTACGTAGACCCCCCCTCCCCCTCCCTCTCCCACCATCACCACCACCAATAAAAAAAAAATAGCACAAAAAAAAAAAAGTACACACCACAGAGCTACAAACATAGAGCTCGCCACACCCCCCTGGCGTGTCACCACCAGAAGTGGGTTGGCGGCCATGACAGATAGCCCATCCCCTCAACCCGCCAGCCTGGTAGCTTATGCCAGGGTAAGATATTATTTCATTTATTCAGTCTTTTATTGATGATATGGTATATTAACTACATTATAGTGACTCACAATATAACTGTGGATAGAAACAAACTATACAAGTACGTACGGGAGTTCAAAGCGCGCGCCAATGGGCTATTCAAAATGGCCGCCGACTTGTGACACTCCTCCCCTATCTAATAACACAGGATTAAGCGCTCTAGGTTTGTAGCTCTGTGGTACACACACACACACAAAAAAAACACAAAAAAAAACAGAAAAAGTACACCCCCCCCAAAAAAAAAGTAAACCCCCCCCCCAATACACACGCACTCACCATGCACAGTTCCGGAAGAGAGTAGCCAGAAGCCGCATAAAATTCCCGCCACACTTATATACTGAATACCCTGCCTCACACCCAACAACATGTCCACCCACGGCTAACAGTTGTGTGAGGGCGACGGTGATACCAACAACTCCGCTACCCCATATATACACACAGCAAAAAAAAAAAAAAAAAAAAAAAAAAAAAAAGCACACACAAAAAAAAAACGTAAAAAAAAATAAATACACACACTAAAAAAAAACACGCACAAAAAAGCACACACACAAAAAAAAAACACAAAAAACACATACCCCCCCCAAAAAAAAAAAAAAAGACACACACAAAACTCAAGAAAAAGCAAAAAAAAAAAATTACACGCACGAAAAAAAAAAAAATCTAAAAAAAAAAAAAAAAATCTCAAAACTCACCATGCACAGTCCCCGAAGAGAGTAGCCAGAAGCCGCATAAAATTCCCGCCACACTTATATACTGAATACCCTGCCTCACACCCAACATGTCTACCCACGGCTAATAGCTGTGTGAGGGCGACGGTGATACCAACAACTCCGCTACCCCATACACACAGCAAAAAAAAAAAAAAAAAAAAAAAAAGCACACAAAAAAAAAAACGCAAAAAAAAAAAAAAAAATATCTAAAAAAAAACACACACACATACACACAGAACACAAAAAAAAAACACATATACAAAAAAAAAGTACACAAAAAAAAACGCACAAAAAAGCACAAAAAAAAAAACGCGCAAAAAAAAAAAAAAAAAAACGCAAAAAAAAAAAAAAAAAAAAACCTCACCATGCACAGTTCCGGAAGATAGTAGCCAGAAGCCGCATAAAATTCCCGCCACACTTATATACTGAATACCCTGCCTCACACCCAACATGTCTACCCACGGCTAATAGTTGTGTGAGGGCGACAGTGATGCCAACTCCGCTACCCCATATACACAGAAAAAAAAAAAAAAAAAAAAAAAAGCACACAAAAAAAAAGGAAAAAAAACACACACACTAAAAAAAAAACACACACAAAAAAGCACACACACAAAAAAAACACAAAAAACACATACCCCCCCCCAAAAAAAAAAAAAAAAAGACACACACAAAACTCAAGAAAAAAAAAAAAAAAAAAAAAAAAAAAATTACACGCACGAAAAAAAAAAAAAATCTCAAAAAAAAAAAAAAAATCTCAAAACTCACCATGCACAGTCCCCGAAGAGAGTAGCCAGAAGCCGCATAAAATTCCCGCCACACTTATATACTGAATACCCTGCCTCACACCCAACATGTCCACGGCTAATAGTTGTGTGAGGGCGACGGTGATACCAACAACTCCGCTACCCCATACACACAGCAAAAAAAAAAAAAAAAAAAACGTAAAAAAAAAAACGCACACACTAAAAAAAAACACACATACAAAAAATACACACACACGCACACACAAAAAAACTACACACACACAAAACACACATATAAAAAAAAGCACACACAAAAAAAAAAAAAAAAACACAAAACGCAAGAAAAAAAAACAAAAAAAAAAAAAAAAAAAACTTACCATGCACAGTTCCGGAAGAGAGTAGCCAGAAGCCGCATAAAATTCCCGCCACACTTATATACTGAATACCCTGCCTCACACCCAACATGTCCACGGCTAATAGTTGTGTGAGGGCGACGGTGATGCCAACTCCGCTACCCCATATGCACAGCCACATTAATTCTCCACCGTTGCCAATGCTCACACCTGGAATTGAGAGAGAGAGAGAGAGGGTGTGAGATAGAGAGGGGAACATCTATATCAACGAATAGAGAGAGAGAGAGAGTGTGAGAGAGAGAGAGAGAGAGACATATTAATTCTCCACCATTGCCAACGCTTACACCTGGAATATAGTGAGAGAGAGAGTGTGTGAGTGAGAGAGTGGGTGTGTGAGAGAGAGAGAGAGAGAGAAACATTTATATCAACGAATAGAGTGAGAGAGAGAGAGGGGGGGGGTGAGTGTGTGCGAGTGAGAGAGAGAGAGAGGGTGTGAGAGAGAAAGAGAGAGGGGGAAACATTTAAACCAATACGCTGACACCTGGAAATGAGAGAGAGAGAGAGAGAGAGAGAGAGAGTGACATTTATACCAACGAATAGAGTGAGAGAGAGAGAGAGAGGGTGTGTGTGTGAGAATGACATAATTATAGTATAGATATTATAACTAAGATAAATACATACTTTTTTTTTACTAATTATTCCACATATTGCTATATACCACAATTGTTTGTATGTATGTATGTATGTATGTGTATGTATATATGTATGTATTTTTGCCTACCTATTTGTATCTTTACTGTATTAAGTCAACTATACTATATGTATTTATGTGAAAGCAACTGTGTATCTGTATATGTGTGTGTGTGCAACTAAATCTATCTAGCTATGTATGTATGTCTGTGAAAGCAACTCTGTATGTGTGTGTATGCAACAAACTGTGTGTGTGTGTATGTCTGTGCAAGCAATTCTGTATATGTGTGTGTGTATGCAACAAACTGTGTGTGTGTGTGTGTGTGTGTGTGTGTATGTGAAAGCAACTCTGTATGTGTGTGTGTATGCAACAAACTGTGTGTATGTGTGTGTGTGTCTGTGAAAGCAACTGTGTATATGTGTGTATATGCAACAAACTGTGTGTGTGTGTGTATGCAACAAACTGTGTGTGTATGTCTGTGAAAGCAACTGTGTATGTGTGTATGCAACTAAATCTATCTAGCTATGTATGTATGTCTGTGAAAGCAACTCTGTGTGTGTGTGTGTATGCAACAAACTGTGTGTGTGTGTGTGTGTGTGTCTGTGAAAGCAACTGTATGTATGTATGTATGTATGTATGTACAGTACGTGTGTGTGTGCATAAAAAAACAAAACAATAATAACACTACTCACCAAATATGGCCGTCGCGACAACAACCATACCCAACATATATCCACAGCGTTTATTAAAGCACTGATAATCTGAGAGTAGTGAAGTGCCAGTCCTTATAACCATATTAGTTAGACTTGAAGATGACATACACCAAGATACGTCCTCTGGTGTGAAGCCCCTGGATCTCATGATGAAGGGGAAGAAGGAGGCAAACTGGTACTGCGCGCTGACCAGGGTACAGTAAGCTGCCACCAGGATCAAAACGCGTGCCGATTTCAAAATGTCAAATTGTTTCACCAAACTTAGCAGGAATGTGTGGACTTTTGACCTTATTGTGTTGTTGTTGTTATTGTTGTTGTTGTTGTTTGTTGTGAGGGTTTTGTTGTTGTTTTTGTTGTTGTTGTTGGTTGTTGTGATGGCTTTGTTGTTGTTGTTGTTGTGGTTGGTTGTTGTGTGGGCTTTGTTGTTGTTGTTGTTGTTGGTTGTTGTTAGGGCTTTGTTGTTGTTGTTTTTGTTGGTTGTTGTGCGGACTTTGTTGTTGTTGTTTGCTTTGATGGCTCTCTCTTTGTTGTTGTTGTTTGTTGTGATGGCTTTGTTGTTTTTGTTGTTGTTATATGTGTGTTTCGCATCTTGAGAGTAAATATACTGTGTTTTTTCAATATCTTCAGTAAATTTGGGTGTATTCATCTCGACTTGTGGTTCATCAATGATTTGAATAGACTTATCACTCTCAATCTTGGTAACGCGTGAACTATTATCATTATCATTACTATTATTATTATCATTATCATTATTATTATTATTATTAACAGCGTAAAGTTCAACGGAGTGCGGCTTTTCATTAACTACAGTGAATTGGGCAACATTGGACTCTGTAAGCTGTAGTTCTTCGGTATTCGAATCCTGTTTACACAATCCGGCAGTATTTATTTTACTGTTATCGAATTTGGCGGGAGAGTTGTGCATTTTGACTATTTTCATTGCATCTTTAGTATTTTCAAATTTGGCGGGAAGTGTGTCTGTTTTCCTTGTTGATGTTGTTGATGTTGATATTGTTTTAGTGTTGTCGGATTTGGCGGGAAATGTGTCTGTTTTCCTTGTTGTTGTTGTTGTTTTCGTGTTGTCGGATTTGGCGGGAGAGTTGTGTGTTTTCATTGTTGTTGATGTTGATATTGTTTTAGTGTTGTCGGATCTGGCGGGAGAGTTGTGTGTTTTCATTGATATTGATGTTGTTGTTTTGGTGTTGTCAAATTTGGCGGGAAATGTGTCTGTTGTTTTCCTTGTTGCTGTTTTCGTGTTGTCAGATTTGGTGTTTGTTGTTTTTCTTGTCGTCGTCGTTGTTGTTGTTGTTGTTGTTTTCGTGTTGTCAAATTTGGCGGGAGAGGTGTTTGTCGTCGTCGTTGTTTTTGTGTTGTTGGATTTGGCGGGAGAGGTGTTTGTTGTTTTCCTTGTCGTCGTCGTTGTTGTTTTCATGTTGTCGGATTGGCTGGGAGAGGTGTTTGTTGTTTTCCTTGTCGCCGTCGTCGTTGTTGTTGTTGTTTTCGTGTTGTCGGATTGGCCGGGAGAGGTGTTTGTCGTCGTTGTCTTTGTTGTTTTCTTCGTGTGCCATTCAACGGGGTGATAGGAGGACCCCGTGACTAAAAGATTTAATACGATTCCAGCCTGTATGAGTACGGCGCCTTGGTCATGAAATTGTTCCACTAAATAGGTGTGTACTTGAGGAGCGATTATCCCTCCCAGGCAACTACTGGCCTGCATCACGGCGTAGGCTTTCCCGCGGTACTTTTTGAAATAACAAGGCAAGATGGATATTGCGATCAGGTACATTATTCCTACACCTGTACCTGTAAATAATAATAATAATAATAATGATGATGATACTTGTAATAATAATAATAGCAATAATGATAATAATGGTAATAATAATAATAGTAATAATAATAATGATAATGATGATGATAATAATAATAATAATGGTAATAATAATGACAATGATAATAATGGTAATAGTAATAATAATTATATAAATAGTAATAATAATGATAAAAAAGTAATAATAATGATAAAAATAATAAAGATAATAAAAATAATAAAGATAATAATAATAATAATAATGATAAAAAAAAAAAATAATAATAAATAAATTAAATTAGTAAATAAATACATTGGTATAGCTATACTTTTCAACAGGTTAAAATAATAATACTAATAATACTAAAAAAACATTAAAAAAATACAAATATTGCAACAACATAGGCATAATAACAATAATAATAATAATAAAAAACAAAAAACAAATAATATATACATACCTTGCAAAACACTGACGGCAAGAATAAAAGTCAGAACATTATTAGCAAATGCAGCCATGACCATTCCCACAACGATGACGACGGTGCTGATGTAACTAAGTCGACGCCATCCGATAATATACATAAAAGGCGACACAAGAGCCGGACTGATGCTCATGGTAAAATAATATATGTTGAAAACCCAAGCCAATGTGGTCGAAGTGGCACCAAGGCTCAGTAGTAAGTCGGAGTACATCACACCAGCATTCACAGTCAAGTGGAAGCTTATCCCCTGTTGGAAAAAATGGCGCGCGTGAGTTTTTTTTTGGGCGCGCGCAGGAAAAAAACAAAACAAATTGGTGCGCATTAGTTAGGATACAAATATAAAACAGGATAAGCGTTGTAATTGGTTCACTAGTATGTCCAATTATTCGAAACTTCAACAAGACCTGGATACAAATATGAAACAGGATAAGCGTTGTAATTGGTTCACTAGTATGTCAAATGATTCGAAACTTCAACAAGACCTGGATACAAATATGAAACAGGATAAGCGTTGTAATTGGTTCACTAGTATGTCCAATGATTCGAAACTTCAACAAGACCTGGATACAAATATGAAACAGGATAAGCGTTGTAATTGGTTCACTAGTATGTCAAATTATTCGAAACTTCAATATGACCTGGATACAAATTTTGGATTGCGAGTGTACCTGAAAATGATGTACAATCTCCTCCACTCCTGCCTTCACCACATCAGCGTTGCCATCGTGTGTCCCCTAAATTGTGTGAACCACCACCAGTTTTGAGACTCAGATTCGAAGCATATGTCAAGACCTTGGCATAAGTTTCGGATCGGAGTCTCGAAACTGGTGATTCACACGATATGGGGAGGAGAGGGAGACACATTGGCAACACTGATGTGGCGAATGCAGGAGTGGAGGAGACTGTACCTTTGTTTGACACTTTGGGCATGATAAATTAATTAAATAATCTCTCTTATACTTACCATAGCAATAGCCACACTGAGTAGGACCACAAATCCCCAACCTCCGTCTGGATACTCGGAATTTTCATCGTCCTTCAACTCTTTTCCTTCAGTTCCAGATTCCTTCGTCCTCTCGTCATCTTTTTCCTTCGCCTTCTTGTCACCTCCTTCCTTCATCCTTTTGACATCTCCTTCCTTCATCTTCTTTCCTTCAGTTCGCGTTTCCTTCATCTTCTTTCCTTCAGTTCGCGTTTCCTTCATCCTCGTTCCTTCAGTTTGAGATTTCTTCGTTATTTTCTCTTCTTCCTTCATCCTCTTTCCTTCAGCAATGCTCTCTGTCTCTTTCATTTCCTTCATCCTATGGTCATTCTTTGTACTTGTCAAAATTGTCATTCTTTCGTTTATGTTGTTGTTGTTGGTTGTGTTGTTGTTGTTGTTTGTGTTGTTGTTGTTTGTGATGATGGTGGTGGTGGCGGCAGTGTCACAAATGTCTATGATGCAGTCATTATTTATGCTGTTGTTGTTGTTTGTGATGATGGTGCTGTTGTTGTTGTTATTATTTATGCTGCTGTTGTTGTTGTTATTATTTATGCTGTTGTTGTTGTTGTTGTTTATCTCCTTCCCAGTGATGGTGGTGTTATTATTTATGCTGTTGTTGTTGTTGTTGTTGTTTATCTCCTTCCCGGTGTAAATATCATACCCACAAACTTTCCCTTGGTTGGCGCCGTTGAGAGAGTGATAAACATTGGCCCCGTCGAGAGAGTCATAAATATTGGCCCCGTTGGAAGTGTGATAAACATTTGCCCCGTTGGAAGAGTGATAAACATTGGCTCCGTCGAGAGAGTGATAAACATTGGCCCCGTTGGAAGCGTGATAAACAATGGCCCCGTTGAAAGAGTGATAAACATTGGCCCCGTTGAAAGCGTGATAAACAATGGCGGACTCATCGTCGTTCGTCAACAAACTTCCAATGGCTTGCTCTGAAAATCTCCTGTTCCTCGTGTTTCTGGGTACCACTTCTCGTAATACAGTATTTTTTTCATTCTCACTCAGGTATCGTTTCCTTGTTTGGCCTTCTTTTTGCTGTTGTTGTATTTGTTGTTGTATAGTTTGTAATTGTTGTTGTTGTTCTTGATTTTGTTGTGGTGATTGTGGTTGTGGTTGTTCAATGGCGGATGAGAAGACCGCCATGTTTTTTTGTTTTATTTATTTTTTATTTTTTTTTAAGTTTGGTGGTTTACTTTGAAGTGAGTTGTAGAAGAAATAGTAGTAGTAGTAGTAGTAGTAATAGTAGTTGTTGTTGTATATAGCTGTTGTTGTATGATAGTAGTAGTAGTAGTAGTAGTTGTTATCTTAAAAGATTTTATAGTAGTAGTAGTAGTAGTAGCTGTCGTCTTCTTAACAGTAGTAGTAGTAGTAGTAGTAGTAGTCTTGGCAAATTTTAGTTGTAGTAGTAGTAGTAGTAGTCTTGTTAACCGATTTTAGCTGTAGTAGTAGTAGTAGTAGTATATCGTTAGCCTCTCTCTCTCTCTTTTTTCTCTCTCTCTCACACACACGTCCCTCTCAAATGAATTCAAGAGATGGACTGCCCACCGACTGCCAACACTGTCTCCTTATATACTCCTTGACTCACCCCTAAGACAATCTATATTATGTGTTGTGTTACTAGGCAATGTCATGGTGTAATCTTTGACCAGGGACGTGTCGGAGAATTAATCATTATTTCTCTATGGTATCAAATGACTCTTGTGTGTGTGATGTAGTCAGAAAATTGGAGATATTTTGAGTCCTTCAGATGTTGCCACGAAACACACACACACTCACACACCTACACACCTGTATGGAAGGAGCTACACACACACACACACACACCTACCTATATGGAAGGAGCTACACACACACACACACATCTATATGGAAGGAGCTAAACACACACACACACCTATATGGAAGGAGCTAAACACACACACACACCTGTATGGAAGGAGCTAAACACACACACACACACACACACCTATATGGAAGGAGCTACACACACACATCTACACACACCTATATGGAAGGAGCTACACACACACACCTATATGGAAGGAGCTAAACACACACACACACACCTATATGGAAGGAGCTACACACACATACACACACACACACCTATATGGAAGGAGCTAAACACACACACACCTATATGGAAGGAGCTAAACACACACACACACACCTATATGGAAGGAGCTAAACACACACACACACACACCTATATGGAAGGAGCTAAACACACACACACACACACCTATATAGAAGGAGCTTGTTTGTTTGTTTCGTGGCATGTTCAGGAGGAATCAGAAGCCTCCAATTTCACAGGGTCAGAAAATTGGAGATAAATGAGTCCTTCAAATATTGCCACGAAACACACACACACACACCTATATGGAAGGAGCAGAATTAATCATTATTTCTCTATGATATCAAAATAATGGAACAAGTTATATCCTCCAAGTTATTTCAGACAACAACAACAATAGTGGTTTGTTTACGTTCAGGTTAGGTCTGTTTCGCGACATACTTAGGAGGACTAACTTAGAGTGTTGTCATGGAGTAAAGATTGTGCTGTAAGGAATCGACATGGAGACAGACACACAGTTGAGTCATATAATTATAAAGTAGTAGGTTGTCAGATAACTGTGATAAATCGTTTTTTATAATTTTATTTTGAGAGAGAGAGAGAGAGAGAGAAAGAGAGAGCCCAACAACAATAAAACAAAAATTAACAGTAACATTAGAGAGAGAGAGAGAGAGAGAGAGAGAGAACAAGCAACAATAAAACAAAAATTAACACTAATATTATATATATATATATATATATATATATATATATATATATATATATATATATATATATATATATATATATATATATATATAGAGAGAGAGAGAGAGAGAGAGAGAGAGAGAGAGAGAGAGAGAGAGAGAACAAACAACAATAAAAACAAAAATTAACAGTTGATATGAGAGAGAGAGAGAGAGAGAGAGAACAAACAATAAAACAAATATTAACAGTTGATATGAGAGAGAGAGAGAGAGAGAGAGAGAGAGAGAGAGAGAGAGAGAGAGAGAAAACGAACAACAATAAAACAAAAATTAACAGTTAATATGAGAGATTTTTTTTTTTTTTATTAATTTAGAGAGAGAGAGAGAGAGAGAGAGAGAGAGAGAGAGAGAACGAACGAACAAACAACTCCATCAGCCAATCACAGTAGACGTATCAAAATGTGCTTAGGAAATAATGAAGAGGTATAATAATAATCTTATAATATTATAGTATTTATTAACAATTAAATATCAACATTAATTAAATACAAACCATATTTTAATTATTTAATGATAAGATAAAATAATGACATCTTTTTTCTGTTTGTAAAATTACTGACATACATACATACATACTGTTCATACATTCATACATGCATACTTACTGTTCATACATACATACTGTTCATACATACATACATACTGTTCATACATACATACATACATACTGTTCATACTGACATACATACATACATACTGTTCATACATACATACATACTGTTCATACATACATACATACTGTTCATACATACATACATACATACTGTTAATACATACGTACATACATACATACTGTTCATACATACATACATACATACAGTTCATACATACATACATACTGTTCATACATACATACATACTGTTCATACAAACATACATACATACATACTGTACATACATACATACATACATACTGTTCATACATACATACATACATACTTACTGTTCATACATACATACATACTGTTCATACATACATACATACTGTTCATACAAACATACATACATACATACTGTACATACATACATACATACATACTGTTCATACATACATACATACATACTTACTGTTCATACATACATACATACTGTTCATACATACATACATACTGTTCATACAAACATACATACATACATACTGTACATACATACATACATACATACTGTTCATACATACATACATACATACTGTTCATACATACATACATACATACTGTTCATACATACATACATACTGTTCATACATACATACATACATACATACTGTTCATACATACATACATACATACATACTGTTCATACATACATACATACATACATACTGTTCATACATACATACTGTTCATACATACATACATACTGTTCATACATACATACATACATACATACATACATACATACATACTGTTCATACATACATACTGTTCATACATACATACATACTGTTCATACATACATACATACATACATACATACATACTGTTCATACAAACATACATACATACATACTGTTCATACATACATACATACTGTTCATACATACATACATACTGTTCATACATACATACATACATACATACATACATACATACATATACTGTATACTTTTGAAGAATAAAAAAAAAAAAAAAAAAAAATTAAACCTTCTATTTCATTCCTGGCAAAATTAATATATATATACTTTGGAGGAACCAAAACTCTACAAATGTATGTACAGTCGTGGTCAAATATAATCATCCATATAGGGGTAACTCACGTAAGAGTTTGACAGCTTCCCTCTGTTCCTTAGATGATAAACTTTACAATAAATAGGTTAACTACCATATTTTAATTTAATGCAAGCAGCTACACACTACTTAAAACAATAACACACACACACACACACACACACACACGTTAACTACCATCTTTTAATTTAATACAAGCAGCTACACACTACTTAAAACAATAACACACACACACACACACACACACACGTTAACTACCATCTTTTAATTTACTACAAGCAGCTACACACTACTTAAAACAATCACACACACACACACACACGTTAACTACCATCTTTTAATTTAATACAAGCAGCTACACACTACTTAAAACAATAACACACACACACACACACACACAGGTTATCTACCATCTTTTAATTTAATACAAGCAGCTACACACTACTTAAAACAATAACACACACACACACACACGTTAACTACCATCTTTTAATTTAATACAAACAGCTACACACTACTTAAAACAATAACACACACACACACACACACACACACACACGTTAACTACCATCTTTTAATTTAATACAAGCAGCTACACACTACTTAAAACAATAACACACACACTCACACACACACACACACACACGTTAACTACCATCTTTTAATTTAATACAAGCAGCTACACACTACTTAAAACAATAACATTATAATTATGTGAACGTGAAAACATTAGACAGTAAATTGTTTGAGATACCCATATGTGGATGATTATTATTGACCACGACTGTACATACCTACATCCAAAACCCATATATATTCTGAATCACCAGGCGAAGGTTTTGGTATGACCTAACATGACCTAACTGGAAGTAAATTATTATTATGAGGTGGTGCAAAATTATACACGTGTTGTTCTTTATTACCAAGATATTTACTACGATGGAAGGAAAGTGTTGGTGGATATTATTATTATTATTATTATTATTATTATTATTATTATTAGGTGGTGCAAAATTATACACGTGTTGTTCTTTATTACCAAGATATTTACTACAATGGAAGGAAAGTGTTGGTGGATATTATTATTATTATTATTATTATTATTATTAGGTGCTACAAAAATATATACGTGTTGTTCTTTATTACCAAGATATTTACTACGATGGAAGGAAAGTGTTGGTGGATATTATTATTATTATTATTATTATTATGAGGTGCAAAATTATACACGTGTTGTTCTTTATTACCAAGATATTTATTACAATGGAAGGAACTAAAGTGTTGGTGGATAATAGTGGATATTATTATTATTATTACTATTACGAGGTGCTGCAAAATCATACACGTGTTGTTCTTTATTACCAAGATATTTACTACGATGGAAGGAAAGTGTTGGTGGATATTATTATTATTATTACGAGGTGGTGCAAAATTATACACGTGTTGTTTTTTATTACCAAGATATTTACTACGATGGAAGGAAAGTGTTGGTGGATATTTTGATTGTGGCTGTACCTGAAGTATACAATTACCCATATAACTTATTTCTGATCATGAGTTTAAGTTAACACCATTACGTGATGTGGAATTAACGAACAATATCTGGTATAAACTGGATCTCTCTCTCTCTCTCTCTCTCTCAGGATTATCAGGCTGGTTTAGATTTAATTCTCACTCTCTCTCGTTCGTGCTTACTTTTACACTCACACCTCTCTCTCAATATTCACACACACACACTCTCTCTCTCTCTCTCTCTCGTTCGTGCTTACTCTTACACTCACACCTCTCTCTCAATATTCATACACACACACACACTCTCTCTCTCTCTCTGTTTCCATAGAGATAGCTGGCCAAGGATTTCATTATTGCCAGATACTTGGAGGCTTCTGATTCCTCCTGACAATGCCACGAAACAAACAAGCTCCTTCCATATACGTGTGTGTGTGTGTGTGTTTCGTGGCAATATTTGAAGCACTCATTAACCCCCAATTTTCTGACTATATTAAGGGGGAAGTCTTGTGTTGGTAAATCTGGAGCAACCGAATCCTCCAAACTATTCCAAGCAACAACAGAACACACACCATTATTTTTGTTCCTCTGGTCCTGTTGTTTCCTGACATATTTTGGAGGAATCAAGGCACTCCAATGTAACAAAAGTGAATTACCACCTTAAAAGACTTAGAGATAAATGAGTGCTTCAAATATTGCCACAAAACACACACACACACACACACACCTATATGGAAGGAGCTTGTTTCGCCGCCTCATATCAGGGTAAAACAGTTTTTTGTAGGTAACCACACTGTCTGGACACAACACACCTTCTACCAATCTAGGTAAATATTGAAAGAATTACCGTTATTGGGTACGGTTTTTCTACCTTCATTACCCACTTATTTAGACCATTCTAAGACTATTTTCTTCTATGGCATTTTCTCTGCAAATGCCCCATTTCCATGATAGGGCATATTCAAATGGGGCATTTTGAAATTAGCCTGACCTTACCTGACCTGACCTGACCTAACCTAGACCGCATCAGACTACCGGGACCTAACCTGGGCAGACTACCGGGACCTAACCTGGGCAAACTACCGGGAAATAACCGTGGTAAAGTACAGAAAATGACCGTTGCAAAATACTGGGACCTACCCGGATCTGGCAACACTGCTATAAAACGGTAATTCTTTCAATAAATACCCCAATCTATTATAATAACTTACCAGCAGGTTTGACGTGGATTTATTTATTTATTTATTCAAAGTGTCCAAGACAAGTCAGTAAATTTGGGAGAAAAATATAAAAGAATATTATAATAAAATTTAATATTGTGAGGAAAAAAAGTTATGTATTGATATTGTACTATATTGTATTTATGATGACATTTTGTACCCCAATCTGAACTGGACTTAGAGTTTTATTAAGGGACCCTGTATTGTATTGTAGTCAGAAAATTGGAGGTAAATGAGTCCTTCAAATATTGCCACGAAACACACACACCTATATGGCAGGAGCTTGGTAAAGGTACAGAAGTGGACCTTACTGTACAATAGATATTTTACTGTCATTACCCACTATTTTGGACCATTCTAAGACACTTTTCTTCTATGGTTTTTCTTCCTCAAATGCCCCGTTTCCAAGATAGGGCATATTCAAATGGGGCATTTTGAAATTAGCCTGACCTTACCTGACCTGACCTAACCTAACCTAGACAGCATCAGACTACCGGGACCTAACCTGGGCAAACTACCGGGACCTAACCTGGGCAAACTACCGGGAAATAACCGTGGTAAAGTACAGGAAATGACCGGGGCAAAGTACTGGGACCTAGCCGGATCTGGCAACACTGCTACAAAACGGTAATTCTTTCAATAAATACCGAAAATTGGAGGTAAATGAGTCCTTCAAATATTGCCACGAAACACACACACACACACCTATATGGAAGGAGGTTGTTTCGTGGCATAGTCAGGAGGAATCAGAAGCCTCCAATTTTTATACACACGATCACAGCTAGGGTCCTTAAGGGGAAAGTTTTGTTTTGGTAAATCTGGAGTAACTGAATCCTCCAAACTATTCCAAGCAACAGAATACTATTATTTTTGCTCTTCTGGTCCTGTTTCCTAGCATGTGTGTGTGTGTGTGTGTGTTGTGTGTGTGTGTGTGTGTGTTGGGTGTGTATATGTGTGTGTTGGGTGTGTATGTGTGTGTGTTGGGTGTATATGTGTGTGTTGGGTGTGTGTGTGTGTTGGGTGTGTATGTGTGTGTGTGTGTTGGGTGTGTGTATATGTGTGTGTTGGGTGTGTGTATATGTGTGTGTTGGGTGTATGTATATGTGTGTGTTGGGTGTATATGTGTGTGTTGGGTGTATATGTGTGTGTTGGGTGTATATGTGTGTGTTGGGTGTATATGTGTGGGTTGGGTGTGTGTATGTGTGGGTTGGGTGTGTGTATGTGTATGTGTTGGGTGTATATGTGTGTGTTGGGTATGTGTGTGTGTTGTGCATATGTGTGTGTGTTAGGTGTGTGTTGGATGTATATGTGTGTGTGTTGGGTGTATGTGTGTGTGTTGGGTGTATGTGTGTGTTAGGTGTATGTATGTGTATGTGTGTGTGTTGGGTGTATGTGTATGTATGTGTGTGTTAGGTGTGTATATGTGTATGTATTGAGAGCAGCTTGTAATGTCCCGTATTTTAAATCACAATTATCATATTTTTCTTTATTTTTATACATTCTAAAATAGAGTTTGTTATTGTTTTATAGTTATTTATAAATCACACTAATTAATTATATCTTTAAATTGTAATAAATTAAA
>JAWQEG010003099.1:10000-42500 GCA_033782935.1 Petrolisthes cinctipes | reverse complement strand
CGGGAGTAGGGGACAGGCTTGGGGGGGGTTTAGGGGGGTGCGGGAGTAGGGGGATAGGCTTTGGGGGGTGCGGGAATAGGGGACAGGCTTTCTACCCCCCCCCCCCCTCACAAGCCTGTCCCCCTATTCCCGCACCCCCCCAAACCCACCCCCCCAAACCTGTCCCCTACTCCCGTACCCCCTTAAGTAAGTATTCATTGTTATATTCATGTATGCATATTATTATCAAGTACAGCCACAATCAAATATCCACCAACACTTTCCTTCCTTCCATCGTGTAAATAAATCAGTATCATATCAATCAAATATCCACCAACACTTTCCTTCCTTCCATCGTGTAAATCAATCGGTATCATATCAATCAAATATCCACCAACACTTTCCTTCCTTCCATCGTGTAAATAAATCAGTATCATATCAATCAAATATCCACCAACACTTTCCTTCCTTCCATCGTGTAAATCAATCGGTATCATATCAATCAAATATCCACTAACACTTTCCTTCCTTCCATCGTGTAAATAAATCGGTATCATATCAATCAAATATCTACCAACACTTTCCTTCCTTCCATCGTGTAAATAAATCAGTATCATATCAAAATATAATCATACAACAACACAACCTTATGTCAACTCAACCCCCTCAATTATTATTATTATTATTATTATTAGGTGGTGCTAAATAGAATCATACAACAACACCTTACGTCAACTCAACCCCCTCAATTATTATTATTATTATTATTATTATGAGGTGGTGCAAAATCATACACGTGTTATTCTTTATTACCAAGATATTATTTACTACGATGGAAGGAAAGTGTTGGTGGATATTATTATTATTATTATTATTATGAGATGCTGCAAAATCATACATGTGTTGTTCTTTACTACCAAGATATTATTTACTACGATGGAAGGAAAGTCTTGACGGATAATTGACTGTGGCAGTACATATAAATTTACAGATACGTTACTGTAACTACCTGGGTCCCTCTTCTGTCCTCTGGTGGTCACTCTGCAAAGAAGAAGACAAATTTTAATTATCAAACATTAATTATTTGGTTCAGAATTATACGTTGTTGTTGTTGATACTGTGAATGAAAGCAAGACATATTTAAATTGAAATAAACATGATAATAATATAATACAGATAATAACTTAGGGGATAATTATAAAAGAAATTTACACAATTATATGGAAACAAAAATAAATGCATAAATAAATACATGAAAGAATACATACTTATAAATGTCACATAAAAATACATAAAAATACATACATATAAATCTCACATAAAAATACATAAAAATACATACATATAAATATTACATAAGAATACATAAAAATGCATACATATAAATATTACATAAGAATACATAAAAATACATACATATAAATATTACATAAGAATACATAAAAATACATACATATAAATATTACATAAGAATACATAAAAATACATACATATAAATCTTACATAAGAATACATAAAAATACATGCATATAAATCTTACATAAAAATACATACCTATAAATCTTACATAGGAATACATAAAAAAATACACATATAAATCTTACATAAGAATACATAAAAATACACAATAATTATATATACAATTAAAAAAAATATCCTCTGAAACACACACAAAAAATAAAGAAAAATATATATATCAGTAAAAAAAATGAGTCTGAAAAATATTTACACGTAACAAAAAAACAAGAATATAAAAATAAGTTGATACAGTGACGGACGGCAGACATTATGGACCAAAGTTTAAGTCCATGAGAAATATCGTTTTTTTTTTTTTTTTTTTACGTCATGGACCAAAGTTTAAGTCCATGAGAAATATCGTTTTTTTTTTTTCGTTTTTTTTATTTTTACGTCATGGACCAAAGTTGAAGTCCATGAGAAATATCGTTTTTTTTTTTTTTTTTTTTTTTTTTTTTTTACGTCATGGACCAAAGTTGAAGTTCACGATATTTTTTTTTTTTTTTTTTTTTTTTTTTTTTTTAAGTGATCTGATGGGTCCAGCTGTTCGTCAGATATCCTTGCTAAGCCGATACGTCACAGAAAATAACTCCTATATCGATCGTCATCAACTCACAACACAGAATATGCCCGGGCGACCATATTCCATGCGGAGTCAGTAAAAAGTTTTGAGAGGAAATTGGACAAAATCTGGAAGGGACAAAAAATAAAGTATGATTATTATAAGGCAACTATTGAAATTATCCAGCTGTAAGTGACAAGGTAACTGCTCTTGTCTCTCTTTATTTATTCTTCTTAGCAGAATTTTCAGCGGGGTAGCAATGGGCCCCTCCCTGAGACCTATAGTTGCACCCTAAGCATTGAATTCCTTGTATCCAAGGGCCCTCTTCAGAATGGTGACAGTTCCCTTGATGGCAGCAATCTGCACCTCACAGGCGCTTGGTCGTCCGGGTATAGCCTCAAGGTAATCCTTTAGTTTCTTCATAATACCCGTCGCGCCTACCACTACCGGTAAAATATCTATGTCTCCTGTATAGTGACGTGTGTGTATAAATAAGGTGTGGGTCATCTAGTGGGACAGAAGAGAAGTTCCACTGTCTCATCTACTAGTGTGACACCCAATAATCTCGGGGCCTTGCATAGATACACACACAGGTCATAGATAGACACACAGGTCAATAGATTAGTCAGGTCAAGTCATAGATACAGACATGTCATAGATTACACACACAGGTCAATAGATTACACACACAGGTCAATAGATTACACACAGGTCAATAGATTATAGACAGGTCAATAGATTACACACACAGGTCAATAGATTATAGACAGGTCAATATAGACAGGTCAATAGATTACACACACAGGTCAATAGATTACACACACAGGTCAATAGATTACACACAGGTCAATAGATTACACACAGGTCAATAGATTATAGACAGGTCAATATAGACAGGTCAATAGATTACACACACAGGTCAATATATACACAGGTCATAGATTAGTCAGGTCATAGATTACACACAGGTCATAGATTACACACAGGTCATAGATTACACACACAGGTCATTAGATTACACACACAGGTCATAGATTACACACACACAGGTCATAGATAGATGCATAGTGTAGACAGGTCATAGATCCACAGTAAAAACAGGTCATAAACCCAGACAGGTCAATATATCCAGACACAGGTCATAGATGATAAAATACTGACTGACCTTGTATCCCTGAAAGATTAGGTCATTATTTTTCATCACAGGCTAATAATAATAATAATAATATAATAATAATAATAATAATAATATAATAATAATAATATAACAATAATAATAATAATATAATAATATAACAATAATAATATAACAATAATAGTAATAATATAATAATAATATAATAATAATAATATAATAATAATAATAATATAATAATAATAATAATATAATAATAATAATAATAATAATAACAATAATATAATAATAACAATAATATAATAATAACAATAATAATAATAATAGATATATTTTTAGTAGTAATGATGTTAGAATTAGGCTTCAACCACTTTTCCTACTTTCCTGTAAAATTTCGGTATTATTACAGAAGTTCTGCGTTCTTGGCTAGGGCCGCGCAGTGTTGCCACATCCGGCTAGGTTAGGTGCCGGTAGTTTGTCCAGGTTAGGTGCCGGTAGTTTGTCCAGGTTAGGTGCCGGTAGTTTGTCCAGGTTAGGTGCCGGTAGTTTGTCCAGGTTAGGTGCCGGTAGTTTGTCCAGGTTAGGTCCCGGTAGTTTGTCCGGGTTAGGTCCCGGTAGTCTGCTGTGGTCTAGGTTAGGTTAGGTCAGACAAATTTCCAAATTATGTTTGTAAAATGGGGCATATCTCGAAAACAGGGCATCACTGAAAGAAACACCATAGATGAAAAGTGTGTTAGAATGGTCCAAAATAGTGGTTAATGATACTAAAATATACAATATAGTGAATGAATTACTTCTGTAAAATTACCAAAATTTCCTTGTGCATTCTGTATAACAAACAAGGTGTTATTTTCTATCTGTTTTACCAACCGGTGGGAGTGGTGGGTGGGGACGGAGCCTTTTCCTTTATCCATCCTTTCCTTCCACACGGTACCCGGTCATTTCGCCCACATGCCATTTCGCCCACACTATGCAGTCAATTCGCCCACAACCATTCACCATCAACTGGCTCTGATATCGCCACTAAAGTAACATTACAGGTAAACAAACTGGCAGCACAAGATCTATTTAAGCCAGTGTCTGCTATAGTCATGGAGGTAGTATAGGTGGAGTCGCCATGGCTCACTAATCCTGGCAGGGGAATTAAGTGAAGCTGCCGAACTGTTATTTTCAGCGCCTTCAATATGGCCGACACCAATATGTCTCAGTAAAAGTGGACTTCTGACCTGCTGACATACAAAGGAATTCGCCATCTTGAAGGCGCCGGAAATGACATAATTATAGGTGGCTTCACAAATCAGGTCCTAATGGCGACTCCACCTATCTAGTTTGCCTAAGCCAGAACACTTGTCAAGAATAGCAAAACTAACAGAGATACATTTTAAAACCGACAGAGCCAAAAAAAACTAAAATTTGAACTAGATGTAAGTCAGTATCTGAATCTTACATGTATGTAACTGTTTTTAAATAATTATTTCTTTTTTTATTATATGTGGGCGAATTGTCGATTTGAGGGCGAAATGACCGTAATTCCTCCACACACACACACAAGTACACATACATACATACACTTCTCCACTCACACACACACACACACACACACACACACACATGTACAGTTGGCTCCACTTCCGGGTTTACCACTTAGCGTTGCCAATGTTGAGCCATCCAGAAGTTTGCAAATCCCGAGCCACGTGTGATCATGATGCGAACCAACTTGCAACAACAACTCACGGTTTAGTACCCATGTTTCTATGGGTATTGGGAATGGGGCATATCTCGAAAACGGGGCATTTGAGGAAGAAAAACCATAGAAGAAAAGTGTCTTAGAATGGTCCAAAATAGTGGGTAATGACAGTAAAATATCTATTATACAGTAAGGTCCACTTCTGTACCTTTACCCAACTCACTACCGAGTGACAAGTAGGTCATGATATAAATATTTGTCTGTATGCTTGTGCTTCATTCTGTTATGTTTTCGTGATGTGAGTGTGTGTGCGCATGTGTGTGTGCTTGTGTGTGTATGTGGTCATTGGGTTCTCGTGAGTCCCGCTTACCCTTGTGTACTATTGACTGACGCTACGGCGCAATGAATTAAAAAACTACCGAGTGAGGTGGAAAGACGAGTTGGAATAGGGCGAGTGACTGACACATTGTGGGTGCAGAAAATAATTATTATATCCATTTCTCGAACACTGCTCACTTCAACACTTGTGGTGGTTGGTTGGTTGGTTCACTGACCTTGGCGTGTGTATGTCTGACTAAAAGACATTAATCACAGATGTTTTTATCAGAATAATAAGTAGTCCTGCCAAATTACATGAATTGAGAATATAAACAAAATATGAATTGAAAATATACAGAAAATATGAATTGAAAATATACACACAATATCACATCATAATAATTATCTTTTCACGTCTTCCATTCATAATATTTGATTGATTATGATGATTAATTTGGTTAGAAGAGTGAGGAGGGAAAGGGGATGAGTAGATTGAATTTGAATGAGTGGTGAGAAGAGTGAGGAGTGAAAGGGGAGGAGTAGATTGAATTTGAATGGGTGGTGAGGAGGGAAAGGGGAGGAGTAGATTGAATTTGAATGAGTGGTGAGAAGAGTGAGGAGTGAAAGGGGAGGAGTAGATTGAATTTGAATGAGTGGTGAGAAGAGTGAGGAGGGAAAGGGGAGGAGTAGATTGAATTTGAATGAGTGGTGAGAAGAGTAAGGAGGGAAAGGGGAGGAGTAGATTGAATTTGAATGGGTGGTGAGGAGGGAAAGGGGAGGAGTAGATTGAATTTGAATGGGTGGTGAGGAGGGAAAGTGGAGGAGTAGATTGAATTTGAATGAGTGCTGTGAGGGAGGAGGGAAAGGGGAGGAGTAGATTGAATTTGAATGAGTGGTGAGAAGAGTGAGGAGGGAAAGGGGAGGAGTAGATTGAATTTGAATGAGTGGAGAGAAGAGTGAGGAGTGAAAGGGTAGGAGTAGATTGAATTTGAATGAGTGGTGAGGAGAGTGAGAGGGGAGGAGTAGATTGAATTTGAATGGGTGGTGAGGAGGGAAAGGGGAGTAGATTGAATTTGAATGAGTGGTGAGAAGAGTGAGGAGGGAAAGGGGAGGAGTAGATTGAATTTGAATGAGTGCTGTGAGGGAGGAGAGTTAGTTATCATTGGGTAGTTAATAAAGGGGGAAGTTCTTTCTGTGTTGGTAAATCTGGAGCAACTGAATCCTCCAGACTATTCCAAGCAACACGCCACTATTATTTTTGTTAACTTGGTACTGTGGAATTCCTGGCATACTTTGGAGGAATCAAGGGACTCCAATGTATCTAAAGTGTATCCTCCCCTTAAGGACCCTGTGTGTGATGTAGTCAGAAAATTGAAGATAAACGAGTCCTTCAAATATTGCCACGAAACACACACACCTATATGGAAGGAGCTACACACACACACCTATATGGAAGGAGCTACACACACACACACCTATATGGAAGGAGCTACACACACACACACACCTATATGGAAGGAGCTACACACACACACCTATATGGAAGGAGCTACACACACACACACACCTATATGGAAGGAGCTACACACACACACACCTATATGGAAGGAGCTACACACACACACACACCTATATGGAAGGAGCTACACACACACACACCTATATGGAAGGAGCTACACACACACACACACCTATATGGAAGGAGCTACACACACACACACACCTATATGGAAGGAGCTACACACACACACACCTATATGGAAGGAGCTACACACACACCTATATGGAAGGAGCTTGTTTCGTGGCATGGTCAGGAGGAATCAGAAGCCTCCACTTTTTATACACAATCCCTTGGAGGAATCAAGGGACTCCAATGTATCTAAAGTGTATCCTCCCCTTAAAGCAAATACTTTGGAATATAACATTAGACTTGGATTTCGATACCAGAAGATAACTAAAGGTGACAGTCGGCTTTGTTGTTTTATAACCTCAAGTGCTTACTGTAATAATTCGGTTTTAGTACAGAAGTGGACCTTACTGTATAATAGATATTTTACTGTCATTACCCACTATTTTGGACCATTCTAAGACACTCTTCGTCCTCAAATGCCCCGTTTTCGAAATATGCCCCATTCCCAATACCCATAGAAACATGGGGGGCCCGATGGGAATCGGGGGTTGACGGGTGGGGGAAACATGAAATACGTATACAAAAACTGTATCCCACGCCAACGACGGATTTGCCATTCCCTTGGTCCGGACATATACAAGATTATTTCATGGGCCGGAGCTCCGGCACGCGAAAAAAGGAGTGGAAAGCAAGATGGGCCAGACGTGATTACAGACACACTACATCAGTCACTTTGCTTAAACAAGACACAAAACTAGACCCATTAGTAACACGAAGACAGATACACAGACAACAGATGATATACAAAATCACAAACAAGTTAGTTGACATAGACAAAGACACATATCTACACCCTACAAGTATACGATCCACTAGAGGCAGCCACAACTTAAAATACCATACATACCAGACAAGCACTGATATATTTAGGCACTCATTCTTTCCCCGCAGCATCCAAGAGTGGAATCATCTCCCATCTCACGTAGTTAATAGCCCCAACTCTTGACACGTTTAGAAATAGGATCACCAATCATTACCTCCCCAATCCTAATCCTTACAGTCCCTGACCCAATCCACCCTTATCCTAACCCTCTTCCTAATCCTGCCCTGGATCCCTAAATCCCCCGCATATTATGCCGCCCATGAGCGGCCCTCTGCGGGACCCTAAAACTTGAACTTGAACCCGAAGGGTCGCTTGGAGCTCGACACGTTAGGGGAACTCACTTGATACCATACTGTTACTATAATACTACAATATCACTATATACGACGTTAATTAAGGTAGGAAGTGTATTATAAAGGCAGAACAATAGTAAAATGCGATCTCAGGATCACACGTGGTGGTGGTTCGGGACTCAAATTTCTGTCTGTCTGTGTGGCTCAACAACATTGGTAAACGCGGAAATGGAGCCAACTGTACATACATACACTTCTCCACACACACACACACACATATATAAACAAACAGACAAATCAAACAAGCAAACACACATACAAAACAACCAATACTAAGTGGTAAAAGCGGAAATGGAGCCAACTGTACATACATACATACATACACTTCACACACACACACACACATACATATAAACAAACAGACAAATCAAACAAGCATACATACACTTCTCCACACACACATATAAACAAACAGACAAATCAAACAAGCAAACACACAAACAAAACACACACACATACATATAAACAAACAGACAAAGCAAACACACAAACATACACTTCTCCACACACACACACATATAAACAAACAGACAAAGCAAACACACACACACACACATATAAAAACAAACAGATCAAACACACCAATACAAAACAAACAACACTATAGTTATCAAATTAATTATGATGAGGTTATGACGGTGTTGTTATGGTCCTCCTAAGGTCACGTCCTCTCGTCTCGGGGTCTCAGGTTAAAATGGCCGAGGTGACAGCTGACTGGTGAGTTGTTCCTGTCAGTGTTGCCAGGTCTGCTGCTGCTCCTTGGCAAAATTTCCCTAAGTATTTTTTTTTTTTTTTTTTTTTTTTTTTTTTAGAATTTCACTTTTTTTTTTTTTTTTTTTTTACCTCGCCTTCAACTTCAGAATTTCTCTTTTTACCTCGATTTCAATATTAGATTTTTCCTCTTTACCTCGATTTCAACATTAGAATTTCTCTTTTTACCTCAATTTCAATATCAGAATTTCCCTTTTTACCTCAACTTTAACATCAAAATTTCCCTTTTTACCTCACTTTCAACATCAGAATTTCCCTTTTTACCTCAATTTCAACAACTTTCACATTAGGATTTCCCTTTTTACCTCATATTTAGAAGCAGAATTTCCCTTTGACCTCAAAAATTCCCTGTTTACTCCTGAAGATAATCACACATTTACCATTTTCTTGATATTTCGTCTGATAGAAATTACCCCATTCACTCCTGAACAACCTAGCTGTATATGATTTCCCCATTAGTACCTCAAATTCTTCATATCTATGGAAAATTATACATACTTGGCAACACTGCTGAACTACAAGCAGGGAACCACTTTTGTTTCATTCAATATGGCGGATGATTCAAGTTTCAACCCTTAATAATTAATATCATGAATTTAATTAAGACATTTTAATGCTTATTATCTTTAATTATGGTTTTGTTTTGATTTAAATTGAAAAGTTTATTGTTGAAAAAAAAAAAATATTATTGTACAAAAAAGACGAAAGCAAAAAAAAAAAATAAAAAAAAATAATAATAATTCAGATTTAGAAAAGATAATGAACGCGACCACTGACTGATTTTTTGGTACTAAACTAATTCTCTCTCTCTCTCTCTCTCTCTCTCTCTCTCTCTCTCTCTCTCTCTCTCTCTCTCTCTCTCTCATAATAGATAGTAAATTAATTAGATAGTCTTAATCACCACTAGTAAATAAAATAATAATAATAATTAATAATAAATTCATATATTATTTAGATTCAGGGAGATTAATTAAACGCGGCCACTGAATGACTGACTTGTGTTATCAGTGTTGCCAGATTAACCGTTTTAATGCTAGATTTAGTCGAATTTTGGATACATCTTGCATGGGGAGATAGTTGAAAATTTGGGGGGGTCCGTGGGGGGTGCGGGGGGTAGGATATGGTTTTAATGAAGGGGGTAATTCACTTTTGTTACATTGAAAACTGTGATAAAGTTAGCTATTTTTCTAGTCATATATTTTTTGTGCTAACTGTAGCGAATATTTAGTTGAGCAATGTGGCAACACTACCTGAGTGGTATTGTGTGTAAATCAGTGATGCCAACTTAGCGAATTTTTCATTATAGTAGATCTAGCGTATTTGCACATTATCTAGCGGAAAAATAATAAAAATTAAAATTACATGAGTTACTATCGGATTTTTAGAGCCAATTTAGTGGAAAAAGTTTAATTAATGACTTCGTATTCGTGTATGAAACTTGGTGGAGGCTTCTGATTCCTCCTGACTGTGCCATGAAACAAACAAGCTCCTTCCCTATAGGTGTGTGTGTGTGTTTCGTGGCAATATTTGAAGGACTCATTTATCTCCATTTTTGTTTTTACTACTTACATCACACACATACAGGGTCCCTAAAAAAAATCTCCCCTAAATAATAATAATAATAATAAGAGTAATAATAATAATAATAATAATGGATAATAATAATTGAGTGGATAATGATAAAAATTATAATAATAGGAGCTTTACCAATAATTTAGCGAATAATAATAATAATAATAATAATAATAATAATAATAGCAATAATAATAAGTATACCAATAATTTAGCGTATAATGATAATAATAATAATAATAATAATAATAATAAGAGTCTTACCAATAATAATAATAATAATAGCTTTACCAATAATAACAATAATAATAACAATAATAATAAGATCATTACCCAATAATTTAACACATATATATTTTTTTTTTTTCTTTTTTCGAACCCAATAATTTGTAGCGACTTTAGACAAGAAAAAAAAACTGAGTTGGCAACACTGTCTATGTGTTTGTTGCTGTAAACGTTGAGAGAAGTGACAACAATAAGAGTGTGATTATTATTTGATTATTTTCGCCTTTATTGCCGCTTGGAGAGAGGAAATAAAGGCCATGAAGGTAGGAAATAAAGGAGGGGAGGTGGAAATAAAGGATAAAGGAGGAAATAAGTGGATAAATGTGATAAATATAGAGAAATATGGGATTATTTTTCATTCGTTCCCTCGACCTCATTTATTTTTCTCAACAGAAGCTTGAGATTATTATTATTTATTATTTATTTAGTCTTATAAGGTAGGGAATAAAGGAGGGGAGGTGGAAATAAAGGATAAATGAGGAAATAAGTGAATAAATGTGATAAATATAGAGAAATATGGGATTATTTTTCATTCGTTCCCTCGACCTCATTTATTTCACTATTTTATTTCCTTCTTTTCTTTATTTAGTGTTTATGTTTGGTAGGAAATAAAGGAGGGGAGGTGGAAATAAAGGATAGATAAGGAAATAAGTGAATAAATACGATAAATGTAGAGAGATATGGGATTATTTTTCATTCGTTGGCTTGACCTCATTAATTTTATTTGGATTTTAACCTAAGCTGATCTAACCTAATCTCATAATAATAATAATAATAATCTCATCTAACCTAACCTAACCTCATAATAATAATAATCTCATCTAACCTAACCTAATCTCATAATAATAATATTAATAAGCTGATCTGACCGAACTGGTAAATTTACAGAAGAACTGGGTTAATTATATTGTATATTTTAGTATCATTACCCACTATTTTGGACCATTCTAACACTTTTCATCTATGGTGTTTCTCTTGGAGATGCTCCGTTTTCGAGATATGCCCCGTTTTACAAACATAATTTGGAAATTTGTCTGACCTAATCTAACCTCGACCACATCAGACTACCGGGACCTAACTTGGGCAAACTACCGGGACCTAACCTGGACAAACTACCAGGACCTAACCTGGACAAACTACCGGGACCTAACTTGGGCAAACTACCGGGACCTAACCTGGACAAACTACCGGGATATAACCTGGACAAACTACCGTGACCTAACTTGGGCAAACTACCGGGATATAACCGGTGTAAACTATCATAAAGTGACTGGGGCAAATTTCCGGGACCTAGCCGGATGTGGTAACACTGCGCGGCCCTAGCCAAAAACCCAGTTATTCTGTAGTAATACCACCTAACCAATTATTATTATTACTATTATTATCACTGTATTATTATTATTATTACAGGCAGGAGCATATTATTACTATTATCTCCTAATTATTACTGTCTTATTATTATTACTATTATTATCACCATATTTTCATTGTATTTTTGCAGGCAGGATTATCACAATATTACTATTATTATTAACTTGTTATTACTATTATTACAGACTATTACTATTATTATTATTATCACTATTATCAACGTATTATCACCATATTTTCACTATCATTATTTCCAGGCAGGAGCGTATTATTACTATTATCATTATTACTGATTACTATTGCTATTATTATTACAGGCACAAGCATATTATTACTATTATTATTACACATTACCGGTACTATTATTATTACTATTAACATATTACTACTATTATTATTACCGTATATTATTATTATTATTATTATCATTATTTCCAGGCAGGAGCGTATTATTACTATTATTATTAACCTATTACGGTATTTCTATTATTACTATTAACCTATTATCACTACTATCACCATATTTTCACTATTATCATTATTTCCAGGCAGGAGCATATTATTACTATTAACGTATTACTATTATTACTATTATTATTAACCTATTACGGTATTTCTATTATTACTATTACTATTATTACCGTATATTATTATTATTATTATTATCATTATTTCCAGGCAGGAGCGTATTATTACTATTATTATTAACCTATTACGGTATTTCTATTATTACTATTAACCTATTATCACTACTATCACCATATTTTCACTATTATTATTATTTCCAGGCAGGAGCATATTATTACTATTAACGTATTACTATTATTACTATTATTATTAACCTATTACGGTATTTCTATTATTACTATTATTATTATTACCATTACCGTATATTTTCACTATTATCATTATTATTTCCAGGCAGGAGCGTACGAATATGATGACGATGGAGAGAAAGGAGGTGCAGGTGGTAACAAGAAGGCCAATGGTCTGCCTGTCTGGGGTAATGAAAAGACTATGAATTTAAACCCACTTATACTTACAAATATACAGTCTTCACAATATTTTAAAGGTTAGTATGTGTGTGTGTACGGATAGTGTGAGTGTGTGTGTGTATGTAGAAAAAGAGAGAGAGAGAGAATGTGTGTTTGTACGGAGAGAGAAAGAGAAAGAGAGATCGTGTGTGTACGGAGAGAGAGGGAGAAAGAGTGTGTGTGTGTGTGTTGAAAGAGAGAGAGTGTGTATGTGTATTTTAGCATGTATTTGTGTGTATTTTAGCATATGTGTGTGTATGTATGGAGAGAGAGAGAGAGAGAGTGTGTGTGTGTATTTTAGCATATGTGTGTGTGTGTACGGAGAGTGAGAGAGTGTGTGTGTACGGAGAGAAAGAATGTGTGTGTGTACAGAGAGAGAGAGAGAGCGTGTGTGAGTGAGAGAGAGAGAGAGAGAGAAAGGAGGTGCAGGTGGTAACAAGAAGGCCAATGGTCTGCCTGTCTGGGGTAATGAAAAGACTATGAATTTAAACCCACTTATACTTACAAATATACAATCTTCACAATATTTTAAAGGTTAGTATGTGTGTGTATGTGTGTGTGTATGGAGAGAGAGAGAGAGAGTGTGTGTGTATGTGTATGGAGAGAGTGAGAGAGTGTGTGTGTGTGTGGAGAGAGAGAGTGTGTGTATTTTAGTGTGTGTACGGAGAGAGAGAGAGAAAGATTGTGTGTGAGTGTGTACGGATAGAGAGAGAGAGTGTGTGTGTGTATGGAGAGAGAGAGAGGGAGAGAGAGTGTGTGTGTGTGTATAGAGAGAGTGTGTGTGTATGTACGGAGAGAGAGAGTGGGTGTGTGTGTGTGTACGGAGAGAGAGAGAGTGGGTGTGTGTGTGTGTACGGAGAGAGAGAGAGTGGGTGTGTGTGTGTGTACGGAGAGAGAGAGTGGGTGTGTGTGTAGAAAGAGAGAGAGTGTGTGTTTGTGTACGGAGAGAGAGAGAGGGAGAGAATGTGTGTGTGTGTGTACGGAGAGAGAGTGTGTGTGTGTGTGTGTAGAAAGAGAGAGAGAGGGTGTGTACCGAGGGAGAGCGAGTGTATGTGGAGAGAGTGTGTGTGTATGTACAGAAAAAGAGAGAGAGCGAGGATGTGTGTGTGTGTGTGTGTGTATATGTGTACCGAGAGTGTGTGTGTGTGTGTGTACTGAGAGAGAGAGTGTGTGTGTGTGTACCGAGAGAGAGAGAGTGTGTGTGTATACGGAGAGAGAGAGTGTGTGTGTATGTACAGAAAAAGAGAGTGTGTGCGTGTTTGTACCAAGAGAGAGAGTGTGTGTGTGTGCGTATACGGAGAGAGAGAGTGTGTGTGTGTGTGTACAAAAAGAGAGAGAGAGAGTGTGTGTATGTACCGAGAGAGAGAGAGAGTGTGCGCGTGTGTATGTGTACCGACAGAGTGAGAGAGAGTGTGTATGTGTATGTTTAGAGAGAGAGTGTGTGTGTATGTGTACTGACAGAGAGAGAGAGAGTGTGGTGTTTACGGAGAGAGAGAGTGTGTGCGTGTGTGTATGTGTACCAACAGAGAGAGAGAGTGTGTGTGTGTGTGTACCGAGAGAGAGAGAGAGAGAATGTGTGCGCGTGTGTATATGTGTACCGAGAGAGAGAGAGAATGTGTGCGCGTGTATATATGTACCGAGTGTGTGTGTGTGTGTATAAATTTAATCCTTATATATATTATGGTAATTTAATTGGTGATATGTCTTGTGGAATAGTTGGGAGGAATTAAAGGAATTACCTATTATTATTATTATTATTATTATTATTATTTTTATTATTGTTATTATTATCATTATTATTATCATCATTATTATTACTATTCCCACCATTACCATTTTTATTATTTTCACAGTAAACTAAATATTATTATTATCATTATTACTATTATCATCATTATTATTATCACTATTCCCATTGTTATTATTATTATTATTATTCCCATCATTATTAATATTATTATTATTACTATTTACACTATTATTATTATCATCATTATTATTACTACTGTATTATTATTATCATCATTATTATTACTACTGTACTATTATCACCATCATTATTATTATTATTATTATTATCACTACAGTCGCCGTCAAAAAAAAGCGTCGCAGTCACGAAACTCACCGAGCGACTAACCCAATATCACGTTTACCTGTTTTACCACTATTTATTTATTGTGTGACATTAAAAGTAGAATAAGACCTGGTAAAGATACAGAAGTGGACCTTACTGTATAATAGATATTTTACTGTCATTACCCACTATTTTGGACCATTCTAAGACACTTTTCATCTATGGTTTTTCTTCCTCAAATGCCCCGTTTCCAAGATAGGGCATATTCAAATGGGGCATTTTGAAATTAGCCTGACCTTACCTGACCTGACCTTACCTAACCTAGACCGCATCAGACTACCGGGACCTAACCTGGGCAAACTACCGGGACCTAACCTGGGCAAACTACCGGGACCTAACCTGGGCAAACTACCGGGAAATAATCGTGATAAAGTACAATAATTGACAGGGGTAAAATACTAGGACCCAGCCGGATCTGGCAACACTGCTGAATTAAGGTCCACTTCTGTACTAATACCTAAGACCTTACCTGTATTTTGTTGTTTAATACTTCGTCATTTCACCTTTCACTTTCAACACAGATATGATTTTTTTTTTGGCAATACTGTCAGAGAGTTTTGTTAAGTACGCCTGATCCATCGTTGTCCAGAGATTGCGGATGTTTTTAACTAAGGCATCAACACTTATTATAATTTTTCTTTTCATCTCATTCCACACATTTTCAATAGGGTTTAAATCTGGGCTGTGTCCCGGCAACTCAATATTGCATCTCAATGTTGTGTGAAGCCAACCAACTACAAGATCAATATCACACATGAAGCTCACTCTTTACCACAAGAATTAATAAATATAATCAACACTCGAGGGACGTAGCTAGGAAACCAACGACACAGTCAGTCACTCGTGTTGCCCTGTGTCACGGAGCACCATCGTGGAGAAACTGAGCACCATTAGTACCCTCATAAAATGGTAGCATATGGTTATTTCGTACATTTATATACAGGTTACTTACTATTCATGGTCATATTTCTGTCTAAAAAATATACACCACTAGTACCGTTCTCTCCACTGAAGCCACCCCCCCAAACCATAACACTTGCTGCAAATGTAACTGTTTTCACCGTATATTTTGTATCGAAGCGGTCGGCACCAACAGTACGACACACACACATTCCTCTTATCTTTTCACACAGTTTTCAAAGTACTATCATCACTGAATATAACTTTGTTCCAATTTTGAGATGTCCAGTGTTCATATGTTTTGCAAAATTCTATGCTCTGGTTTTTCATTTTTTTTCGGTGAGGAGAGGCTTTTGCAAAATTCTATTCGATGTTTTTTATATTTTTTCTGTGAGGAGAGGCTTTTGCAAAATTCGATGCGCTGGTTTTTCATTTTTTCGGTGAGGAGAGGCTTTTGAACTGGCCTGCGATAGGGTAAGTGCAGGTCTTTCTGGAGTCGACGTTGAACTGACCTCACGGAAACATTTTCGAGTAAATTATTATAAAGTCCTTTTAATTCCTTGGCTGTAATAAACGGGTGTCGCTTCACCTCACGCTCTAACAACTCATCTGTTCGTTTATTAGTTTTCTTTTGTGTGCCAGTGCCAGATTTCCTACATGGAGTGGCACTTGTTCCTGATACACCTACAGCTTTTATTACCCTACGAACGGCTGCCTCTGACTTCACTATTTTCCTTCCAATTTCTCTATTACTGAGTCCCACACTTTTCTCTTGCATATTTAGGTTCTTGACCCCCAATATGAAGCTGAAAAAGAAAGACAAGCTTGTAAGTAACGCGTAGTCACGGTAATACGGCATGGTAATAAAATCAAAGTCAACACCCAGCCTCTTCCTATGGCACCCAAGCCCTAACTAATATCTAGATTTTTTTTAATATGACGGTTAAACTCACGACACTTACTGAGTTACCAGATATGTATTTATACGAATTTAATACACGCCTTTGTTATGATAACGCATATATACTCCTTAGCTTACGTTTCGTCCACGAATATGAAGTGATGTTGACGGTGCGACGCTTTTTATGACGGCGACTGTATTCCCACCATTATTATTATTATTATTACTATTACTACCACCATCATCATTATTATTACCACCATCATTATTATTGTTACTATCACCATCACCATTATTATTATTACCACCATCATCATCACTATTATTATTATTATCATCATTATTATTATTATTATTATTATCATCATCATTATTATTATTACCACCATCATTATTATTATCATCATCATTATTATTACTATTCCCACCATCATTATTATTATTATTATTATTACCACCATCATTATTATTATCATCATCATTATTATTATCACCATCATCATCACCATTATTATCATTATTATTATTATTATTATTACTATCACCATCATCATCACTATTATCACCATCATTATTATTATCATTATTACTATTCCCACCATTATTATCATTATTATTACTATTCCCACCATTAATATCATCATCATCACTATTCCCTCCATTATTATCATCACTATCATCATCACTATTCTCATCACCATTATTCTACTTACAGTGAACTTGTACCAACTAAAGACTTACCACGAAGTAATCGACGAAATTTACTACAATGTGAGTCACCTGGAACCCTGGGAGAAAGGCAGTCGTAAAACATCCGGTCAAACGGGCATGTGTGGTGGGGTAAGTTGTAGTTGTAGTTGTTGTAGTTGTGGTTGTTGTTGTGGTGGTGGTGGTGGTTGTTGTGGTGGTGGTAGTGGTTGTAAAATATTGGGTCGAACTGGTGTGTGTGGTGGTGGGGTAAGTAGTTGTTGTAGTTGTGGTTGTTGTGGTGGTGGTTGTGGTTGTGGTTGTAAAATATTGGGTCGAACTGGTGTGTGTGGTGGGGTAAGTTGTTGTTGTTGTGGTTTTGGTTGTTGTTGTTGTGGTGGTTGTAGTTGTGGTTGTAGTTGTAGTGGTGGTAGTTGTGGTTTTAAAATATTGGGTCGAACTGGTGTGTGTGGTGGGGTAAGTAGTTGTTGTTGTTGTAGTTGTGGTTGTGGTGGTGGTGGTTGTTGTGGTTGTAAAATATTGGGTCGAACTGGTATGTGTGGTGGGGTAAGTTGTTGTTGTTGTTGTTGTTGTTGTTGGTTGTTGTGGTGGTGGTTGTGGTTGTAAAATATTGGGTCGAACTGGTATGTGTGGTGGGGTAAGTAGTTGTAGTTGTTGTGGTTGTAGTTGTGGTGGTGGTGTGGTTGTTGTAGTAGTGGTTGTAAAATATTGGGTCGAACTGGTGTGTGTGGTGGTGGGGTAAGTAGTTGTTGTTGTGGTGGTAGTTGTAGTAGTAGTAGTAGTAGTTGTTGTAGTAGTACTAGCATTGAAAATATGATTCAATGTACGTTATAGAACATCACATAAATATTGCAATCATGATAAAATTTGTTAAGATGAAATAAATAAGGCTGGCTTCACACGAGCGAATTTTTTCCGCGCGGTTTAGAAATTAATGAAGTTGAATGGGACCGTTCGTACGCCCGTCCGTGCGATGACATTACCACACGGACGGACGGTGGTCAGCGTCCACGTGCACCGCCACATCGCCTTAGGAAGGAAATGTTACAAACTTACTAACTTACTATACGAGAATATCAGAATAAATACAAGAAAGAGAAGGATGGGTGGATAGTATTTACCTAGACTTTATAAAAACGCCTTTGACAGAGTTCCACACAAAAGACTTATATGTAAAATTACAACATAAACGAGGAGTGAACAAAAAACTATTAAAATGGACGGAAGATTTGCTTGAAGGAAGAAAAATGAGAACAGTACTAAGAGGGAACTATTCTATCAAAAACCATACATAACTTTAATTAAAGAAAAATATGATAATTGTGATTTAAAATACGGGACATTACGACCTTGACTAAATCCTGTAAAGATACAAATATGTGGTTCTGGACGGTCATTACACTACATGGAATTTTTTAATATACATTTTTAATATTAACAATAATATTCATAATTATGTTATTACTGTTGTTTTTAATGTTATTGTTGTTGCTATTATTATTGTTGTTATTGTTGCTATTGTTGTTGTTATTGTTGCTATTGCTATTCTTATTGTTACTATTGTTGCTATTGCTATTATTATTATTGTTGTTATTATTATTATTGTTATTGTTGCTATTGCTATTATTATTATTGTTGCTATTGTTGTTATTGTTACTATTGTTGTTGTTATTGTTGCTATTTCTATTATTATTATTGTTGCTATTGTTGTTTATAGTTATTGCACAAGCAGATGAACTACCCTAACGTGACGCCTTCAAAACTACCGCTTGTATGAAAATAAAGAGCGGCGACGCGAATATTTGATCGCACGGCAAAAAAACGCTCGTGTGAAGCCAGCCATAAGGCCTCTTTGGTCCGAAAAACATATTAGGCTTCCACATAAATATTACAATCATGATAAAACTTATTAATATGAAATAAATAAGGCCTCTTTGGTCTGAAAAACATATTAGGCTTCCACATTAATATTATAATCATGATAAAACTTATTAATATGAAATAAATAAGGTCTCTTTGGTCTGAAAAACATATTAGGCTTCCACTCCCTCTGACGCTCACCGCCATTTGACAACACAAGTTAAAATAGTTGTTATCAGTATTCATTGTACTTTACTGAGATTACACACACCATACTTTATACAACAAAATATACTCAAAATTATATTATATATCTCTGGTGTAAGTTAATGCTATACGTCGCGATACACACTGTATATGTATTCGTATGTGTGTGTATGCAATATATATGCATGTATGTATGTGTATCTATTCTATATGCGTGTATGCATGTATATGTATTGCATATGCGTGTATGTATGTGTATATAACTCACTTTCTTTTGTAGGTTAGAGGTGTGTGTATATATATGTATTCGTATGTAATATATATGAGTGTATGTATGTATGTATATGTATTGTATATGCTTATGTATGTATATATAACCATCTCTCTTCTAGGTGAGATGTGTGTGTATATATATGTATTCGTATGTATGTATATATAACTCACTTTCTCTTCTAGGTGAGATATGTATGTGTGTATATGCGTATGTAATATATATGCGTGTATGTATGCGTCTCTCTCTCTCTCTCTCTCACTCACTCTCTCACTCACTCTCACTCTCTCTTTTCCAGGTGAGAGGTGTAGGTGCTGGGGGCATAGTCAGTACAGCCTTCTGCATCCTCTACAAACTCTACACACTCAGACTGACTCGCAAACAGGTCGTGGGACTCCTCAACCATGCAGACTCTCCTTACATACGGGGACTCGGCTTCATGTACATCAGGTGAGTTTTTTTTATACACGCACACACACAAGCGCGTTTTTTTTTCGTACGTCGGGTCGCGGGAATTTTAACGCACACACACACACGCGCTTTTTTTTTTTTCGTGTTGTTATATATATGTGTACGCATTTATTTATTTTCTCTCGCATACACACACACACGCGCGTTTTTTTTTTGTACGTCAGGTCGGTCGAATTTTAACGCACACACACACACGCACACACACGCTTTTTTTTTTTTCGTGTTGTTATATATATGTGTACGCATTTATTTATTTTCTCTCACATACACACATGCACGCACGCTTTTTTGTACATCAGGTAGGTTGAATTTTAAAACACGCTGGAATTCTAACACACACACGCACGTTTTTTTTTTTTTTTTTTTTTTTTCGTATTATTTTATATACGTGTACATATTTATTTTCTCTCATATACATGTACGCATTTATTTTCTCTCATACATGTACGCATTTATTTTCTCTCATACATGTACGCATTTATTTTCTCTCACATACACACACGCGCTTTTTCTCGTATTTATTTTCTCTCATATAAACACACGCACTTTTTTTTTTTTCACATTTATATACATGTACGCATTTATTTTCTCTCTGTCATACACACACACGCTTTTTCTCGCATTTATTTTCTCTCACATACACACACACGCACGTTTTTTTTTTCGCATTTATTTTCTCTCATACACACGCTCGCTTTTTCTTACATATATATACATGTACGCATTTATTTTCTCTCACATACACACGCACATGGATGAAATTAATGCCCATACGCGCTCACACACTAAAAAAACACACACACTGAAATAACGCACACACACTAAAAAAAAACACACACACACTGAAATAACGCACACACACTCACTTTTTCTTGCATATATACATGTACGCATTTATTTTCACTCACATACACACACACATAGATAAAAATATAAAAGTACACACACACACACACACACACGCTTTTTCTTGTATATATATATGTATGTATTTATTTTCTCTTGCCTATACACATACATGGATAAAAATATATGGATAAACGCTCATACACTTAAAACACACACACACACACAGACAAAAATAAACACACACACACACACACACACACACGGACAAAAATCAAATTTAATGCCCACACGCTCACACGAAAAAACACACACACAGTAAAAAATACACACGGACAAAAATAAACACACATTCATGTACCGGTACTAAAAAAAAAAAAAAACACACAGACACACACACACACTAAAATAAACAGACACATACACACACACTAAAAAAAATTCATACACACACACACACATACATACTAAAAAAAAAAAAACACACACACACTAAAAAAAACACACACACATACTAAAAAAAAACACAAACACACACACATACTAAAAAAAAACACAAACACACACACACACACACATACTAAAACAAAACACACAAACACACACACACACATACTAAAAAAAAACACCCACCCACACACACATTAATCCCAGGTCTCTTCTTCAGGTACACACAGCCCCCAGCAGACCTGTGGGATTGGTTTGAAGGTTACCTGGATGATGAAGAAGTAAGTGTGTTGTTGTTGTTGTTGTTAGTTGTAGTTGTTATTGTTATTATTGTTGTTGTTGTTGTTAGGTTAGGTTAGGTTGGATGATGAAGAAGTAAGTGTGTTGTTGTTGTTGTTAGTTGTGGTTGTTGTTGTTAGGTTAGGTTGGATGATGAAGAAGTAAGTATGTTGTTATGGTTGTTGTTGTTGATGTTCTCCCGGGGCAGAATGTCCTCCTGCCCCACACACCCCTGGTACACTCTGGTCACAGTGAAAAAACAAATTAAAATAAAGGAGGGGCTGTATGTCCCTATATGTGTGTACTGTATGTCCCTATATGCCTGGACTACTGAAGCACATCCCAAGGAAATGGGACCACAGTTTACTGGACCAGGGAGTCTGTATGTCCCTATATGTGTGTATGTTCCTATATGTGTGTATGTCCCTATATGTGTGTATGTCCCTATATGCCTGGGCTACTGAAGCACATCCCAAGGTAATGGGACCACAGCTTACTGGACCAGGGAGTCTGGGGGCCTCATTGGTGGGAAGGTCTTTGATAACACAGCCAGTGGTGTGGTCACCAAGTCCATGTTACCACAAGAGGTACAAGTGGGGCCGTACCTTCCATAACACCAGTCCTGAAGGCACCATAAGGGGGGCAGGGAGTTTACACTGCTGTATACAAAGGGAAATACACCCCTGTGTGTTGGCGGTCCACACACCAGTGAAAAAAAAAAAAAAAAGGCCGGTTGCAGTCCACCTCACGTGTATTTTTAATCCATGTGGACAGATGTTGTCAAATCCACTATAAAGTGACCAGATCCTACAACAATCTTTATTCTAGCCCTGTGGGGGATAACTAATATTCACAGAGAATAAAGTCAGCCCCCCCCCCCCCTCCCTGGGCCCAGTTGTAGTTGTGGTTAATAATAGTAGTAGTAATAATAATATCCACCTACACTTTCCTTCCATCGTAGTAAATATCTTGGTAATAAAGAACAACACGTGTATGATTTTGCAGCACCTCATAATAATAATAATAATAATAATAATAATATCCACCAACACTTTCCTTCCATTGTAGTAAATATCTTGGTAATAAAGAACAACACGTGTATGATTTTGCACCACCTCATAATAATACTAATAATAATAATAATAATAATAAATATCTTGGTAATAAAGAACAACACGTGTATAATTTTGCACCACCTCATAATAATACTAATAATAATAATAATAATAATAATAATAATAAATATCTTGGTAATAAAGAACAACACGTGTATGATTTTGCACCACCTCATAATAATGATAATAATAATAATAATAATAGTAAATATCTTGGTAATAAAGAACAACACGTGTATAATTTTGCACCACCTCATAATAATAATAATAATAATAATAATAATAGTAAATATCTTGGTAATAAAGAACAACACGTGTATGATTTTGCACCACCTCATAATAATAATAATAATAATAATAATAATTGAGGGGGTTGAGTTGACATAAGGTGTTGTTGTATGATTATTATATTTTGATATGATACTGATTTATTTACACGATGGAAGGAAGGAAAGTGTTGGTGGATATTATTATTATTATTATTATTATTATTATGAGGTGGTGCATAATTATACACGTGTTGTCCTTTATTACCAAGATATTTATTATTATTACTATTATTATTATTATTATTATTATTATTATGAGGTGCTACAAAATTATACACGTGTTGTTCTTTATTACCAAGATATTTACTACGATGGAAGGAAAGTGTGGGTGGATATTTGATTGTGGCTGTACAACAAGCAGTAAACTACACTTTATACACTTTACATATAGTATAAGGTATTGTTTTCACCCCACTAGGAAATACACACACACAAAAATGAAAAGGAAATACACACACACACACACAAATGAAAGTACACACATTTTAAGGTATTGTTTTCACCCCACCACCAGGAAATACACACACACAAAAATGGAAACAAAATACACACACACACACACAAAAATGGAAAGGAAATACACACACACACACACACACACAAAAAGGAAAGTACACACATTTTAAGGTATTGTTTTCACCCCACCACCAGCAAAGACACACACACACAAGAAAAGGAAACGAAATACACACACACACACACACAAAAATGGAAAGGAAATACACACACACACACACACACAAAGATTAAATAACACACACATCTAAGGTATTGTTTTCACCCCACCACCAGGAAATACACACGCACACACACAAATGAAAGAACACACACACAAAAATGGAAGGAAAGGAAATACACACACACACACAAAAATGGAAAGGAAATACACACACACAAAAATGGAAAGGAAATACACACACACACACAAATTTTCACAAGAACACACACATCTAAGGTATTGTTTTCACCCCACAAGGAAATACACACACAAAAAAGGAAAGGAAATACACACACACACACAAGTGAAAGGAAATACACACACACACACATTCTAAGGTATTGTTTTCACCCCACCACTAGTAGGAAATACACACACACACACACACACATATTCTAATGTATTGTTTTCACCCCACCAGGAAATACACACACACACAAAATTATGAAAGGATATACTTACACACAAAAAACTAAAAGAAACACACACACACACACACACACACAATAAAGGAAAGGAAATACACACACACACAAGTGAAAGGAAAAACACACATACACATATTAAGGTATTGTTTTCACCCCACCAGAAAATACACACACACAGAAAAATAATCGAAAGAACACCCACACACAAATTTTTACACACACACACATATTAAGGTATTGTTTTCACCCCACCACCAGTAGGAAATACAGACACACACACACACACACACACACACACACACACACACACACACACACACACACACACACACACACACACACAATAATGGAAAGGAAACACACACACACAAATTTTCACACACATACACATACACAAGAATTTTCACACACACACACATATTAAGGTATTGTTTTCACCCCACCAGGAGATAGACGTGTGTGCCGGAGGGGGCCAGACAACCACAGTGGAAAGGGAATACACACACACACACACATACACACAAATTTTCACAAGAACACAAACTTAAGGTATTGTTTTCACCCCACTAGGAGATACACACACACACACAATAAAGAAAAGGAAATACACACACACACACACACACACACACGAATTTTCACACACACACACACACATATTAAGGTATTGTTTTCACCCCACCAGGAGATAGACGTGCGTGCCGGAGGAGGCCAAACAACCAGCGTTGGCCAAATGGTTCGACACATGTTGTCCAAACTAGACTGGTACTCCACACTCTTCCCCCGAATACCCGTACCCATACAGAAGGACCTGGAGAAGAAACTGGCGGGTCGGGACGCTACCTGGCAACCCCCGCAGACCCCTCAGGCCCCCCCGCAGACGAACGCCACCGCCCCCAACGCCCAGGCACCCAATGCGGCCGCCCCCGGGAAGGACTGGTATGGCGGTGGTAGTGGGGGTAGACAAGACCCCGACCCTAATAGAGATTCCGTCACAAATAAAGGATATGAGTAAGTTGTTTATTTTATTATTATTATTATTTATTTATTTATATATTTATTATTATTATTACTTTTTAATTTATATATTTATTATTATTATTATTTTTTATTTATATATTTATTATTGTACAGGTATTTCTCAATTTACGCGAGGGATACGTTCCTGAAGGGATCGTTTAAAGTAAAAATCGCGTATACTAAACGTTACTTTGCCATATCGTTTCATATGTATCGTTTGAATATCGTATATACAGTACTCAACATGATTTACTGAACTGAACTGTATATACATGTAATTCCTTTGGCACAAATCAAGAGAGGTGGGTTCTGGGACATAGAAACAAATCTCAATTAGAAGAAATATGTTTATTAAAGGCTAGCAAACACACTCCGCAAACACACGCGACCGTAATATTGTTACACAACCTGCCTCCCCACTCCCAACCAGTCTCTATAACTCCGCCTCTGACTCCGCCTCTCCCCTAGAGCTGGCGTCGGGTGTGTACACAACTAGGTCTGTTTCCGTGTCCGTTTCGGGTGACTCACTTCTCCTTTGGAAAAATGACAGTATTGATGGTTGCTTTTTCTTTTTCTGTTTTTCTTTCAACATGAGTTGGTAGCAAGCCACTTTATTCATCACTTCTCGAGATACTTTTGAACTTCTTTCGATATTAGGGTCATTTTCTTCTATTATCGTCATTGCTTGACGCATCAGCTCCAAGCACTCGGATAAGTTTGTAGCGGTAAGGGTGCGTAGTGGTTGCTCATATGGTACAGCTGATGCTGCAGCTGCCTCTGCCTCCTCCAGCTGCTCCACACGTTCACTTTCAATATCTAGCAGGTCTTCATTTGAGAGTTCATTTTGGTGAGATTGCAGCAACTCGTCGATATCTTCTTCACCCACTTCACTGAATCCCAGCTGCTGTGCAAGGCGAAGACTCTTACCGTTAGCTTTGGCCAAATTTTCATTAATGCTGAAGCCTTTGAAGTCATGAACAAACTGAGGGCACAGCTTCTTCCAGACTCCATTCAAACATGATCTTGGCACTTCATCCCAAGACTGCTTAATAAAATTTAGGGCATCCTTTACGGTGAATTGTTTCCAATAGTCGCGGACAGAGAGGTTATTATCTTCAGTAACCTTGACTAAATCCGCCAATGTCGACCTTAAGTAGTAACTCTTAAAAGTCGAGATTATGCCCTGATCACAAGGCTGAATCAGGGAGGTGGTATTTGGTGGGAGAAACACAATCTTAATGTTGTCACTTATGTCTGCCAGGGCTGCGGGGTGGCTAGGTGCATTGTCAATTACAAGTAAAATCTTGAATGGCAAACCCTCTTGTTTGCAATACACTTCCAGTTTTCGATGGAGCTTATTCTTGAAGTAATCACCAAACACAGCCCCAGTCATCCAGCCCTTCAGGTTGGCATACCAGTAACACGGGAGGAATGCCTTGTCGTAACCCTGACAAAAGAAAACGAGCGTTAGAATGTTCTAACATAGATTTAGGCACACACAACATAAGAATTTCTAGCGTTATTTGAACTAGGCACACGAATAACTAGGTCAGATTATGAATTTTCTAACATTGTTTGATTTAGGCACACATAACGTAAGAATTTCTAGCTTTGTTTGAACTACACACACGAATAACTAGGCAAGAAACTATAAATTATAAACTCATCTTACCTTGAGTGCCCTGGGATTCTGAGAGTGGTAGATTAGCACTGGCTTCAACTTGCAATCTCCCTCGGCATTGGCCCCCAGCAATAGTGTCAGGCGGTCCTTAGCTGCCTTGAAACCAGGTGCTGTAGCCTCTTCTTTGGAGATGTAGGTGCGGTTAGGCAGCTTCTTCCAGTATAGCCCAGTCTCATCCGAGTTGAACACTTGTTTGGAGGAATATTCCCCCTCTTCTATTATCCCTTTTAGCATAGCAGGGTATTCTTCTGCAGCTTTAGTATCTGCAGATGCTGCCTCTCCCACCATCTTCAGGTTATGGAAGCCAAAACGTCTACGGAAGTTAGCAAACCAGAACTTGCAGTAAACTGTTTCTTTTCTTCCACTTCCAGATTGTCGTAAATAGACCTAGCTTTTGCTTGAATTAAGTTATAGCTGACGGGCACATTAGTCTTGTTTTGATGATCGATCCACGTAGCTAACATGTTCTTCATGCGTTGCATTTCCACGGGACGAGAATAAGAAGATTTTGAGCCAGTGAGTGGAGTTCCTGCTTTTGCGCTGGCACGTATCTTCTCAGCATTACTCCGTATCGTCCTAACGGTGCTCTCACTTAGTTTTAGTGCGTCCACGATGGCTGAAGTATTTTGGCCTTTGTCAATTCTTTCTAAGACTTGTAGCTTTTGTTCCAGGGTCAAGGTTTTCCTAGACCTCTTTGGTGCACTGCCATCAGCTACAGAAGTAGAAGGGCGCTTGGGAGCCATGGTAAAACTCGGGGTAAAGCAAAACTTGCCACGAGGTAAATCAGCAAAGAGAGCAGGAGATAGCCGTTCACAACACCAAGATGTAGGCAACAATGAGCGCGGCACCACACGGTCCACACCTGGGAAACACCAGCTGACAAAGGTGAATCCTGGCGGCCGCATCACTAACTTAAAAGCCGTGCGCGTCATTTTAAATAAGCCGCATAATTTGAAAAAGTTCCTACTTTATTTACCTCGTTTTAATCCAAAAACGCGTATATTAAACTCGCTTAAATCGAGAAATACCTGTATATTATTATTATTATTTATTTATTTATATATTTATTATTGTATTTTATTATTATTATTATTTATTTATTTATTTATTATTGTATATTATTATTATTATTATTTATCTTTTATTTATATATTTATTATTGTATATTATTATTATTTATTTATTTATATATTTATTATTGTATATTATTATTATTATTTTTATTTTATTTTTTTTATTTTTTTTTATTATTGTATATTATTATTATTATTATTATTATTATTATTATTATTGTATATTATTATTATTATTATTTATTTATTTATTTATATATTTATTTTTTATGAGTCATTTACACCGGTAAGATTCTTTGGTTCGTGTGCTTACCAACCGCTACCAATGACTGTGGTATCGACCCTAATGGAGTTACTGAGTCTGTGTTAAAATGATATGATTATTATGTGGAAAATTTATTGTTATTGATATATATTATTATTAATTATTATTATTATTTGTATATTTATTATTATTGATATTTATTATTATATATTATTATTAATTATTATTATTATTTGTATATTTATTATTATTGATATTTATTATTATATATTATTAATTATTATTATTATTTGTATATTTATTATTATTGATATTTATTATTATATATTGTTATTAATTATTATTATTGTATATTTATTATTATTTATTGTTATTGTAGATTTATTATTATTAATTATATATATTATTATTATTAATTATTATTATTATTATTATTGATATCTATTATTAATTATTATTATTAATTAATATTATTGTTATTGTATATTTATTATTATTATTTGTATATTTATTATCATTATGTGGTAAATTTATTGATACATTATTTATTTCCTTACAGCGGTCGAGAGAAGGCCGAGCGAGAGACAGAGAGAGGAAAGGACAGCGGCAGGGAGTACGAGAGAGAGAGAGGCACGAGAGACAGACGAGGGGAGCGAGAGGAGAGAGACAGAGACAACAGGGGAGGGAGAGACGGAGAGAGAGAGGAGCGAGAGAGAGACAGGGACAGAGAAGAGAGAGATAGAGACCGCGGAGGAAGGGACGGAGACAGAGAAGAAAGAGATAGAGATCGCGGAGGGAGGGACGGAGACAGAGAGGAAAGAGATAGAGACCGCGGAGGGAGGGACGGAGACAGAGAAGAAAGAGACAGAGACCGTGGGAGGGACGGAGACAGAGAAGAGAGAGATAGAGACCGTGGAGGGAGGGACGGAGACAGAGAAGAGAGAGACAGAGACCGCGGAGGAAGGGACGGAGACAGAGAAGAGAGAGAGAGAGACCGCGGAGGGAGGGACGGAGACAGAGAAGAGAGAGAGAGAGACCGCGGAGGGAGGGACGGAGACAGAGAAGAAAGAGACAGAGATCGCGGAGGGAGGGACGGAGAGAGAAGATCGAGAGGCCCTCCAAACGAGAGGAACGGAGAGAAATACAGACACAGACGCGATAAAGAAAGATCCAAGAGAAGTCGCAGTAGAAGGTGAGTTGGTGTGTGTGTGTGTGTGTGTATATCTATGGCTCTGACGCCTCGTTCCCTCCGGGAACTCCCCCCAAGGGGGTGGCCACGGCAGAAGTGTCTCCAGTTCCGACAATTTCTCTTCCATACACCTTCTTTACAAATTCCTCACCTTGCATTCTCTCCACACACACACACACTATTATAATTTTTACACACACACATATACACAATAATATAATTTTACACACACACACACAATAATATAATTTTACTTATACACACACACACACAGGGTAGGTGAAGAGTTTGTAAAGAAGGTGTACGATAGTGAAGTTGTGGGACCTGGTGTGAGAGGCAGACCACCGGTTAGATGGCAGAACAGAGTGGAAGAGTATGTAAAGGAGAGTAGGGAGTAAGGAGGGAGTGTTGGAACAGAGTGGAAGAGTATGTAAAGGAGAGTAACATGAGGGGCAGAGTAGGGATGGACCAAGTAAGGAGGGAGTGTTGGAACAGGGAGAACTGGAGACACTTCTGCCGTGGCCACCCCTTGGGGGGAGTTCCCGGAGGGAACGAGGCGTCAGAGCTATAGATAGATAGATAGTGTGTGTATAAGTAAAATTATCATAGTGTGTGTGTAAAAATTTTAATATTGTGTGTGTGTGTGTGTGTGTGTGTAAAAATTATAATAGTGTGTGTGTGTGTGTGTAAAAATTATATTATTGTGTGTGTGTGTGTGTAAAAATTATAATATTGTGTGTGTAAAAATTATATTATTGTGTGTGTGTGTGTGTGTGCGCACGCATGTTTGAATGAAGGTAAGTTTTCTGTGTGTGTGTGAATGAAAGTGAGTTATATATATATATATATACAGGGTGTCCGGAATTTTTTGCCCGAAAATTTGGCAAATGCATCCTTTATTAATTCTGAAAAGAAAATACTCTATTGATGTTGTCTTTTTTTTCTCTAGTTTAGCGGTAATTGAGACATTTAAATGTGTGACAGAACGTTAGGTAATGTACACAGAGGCAGCCCGTTGAGTTGCCAAGTCGGAATAAACGTACATTTTATTTCAAATTTTACACATTATTCTCAAAACTGTGTTATACTTATCAATCAATAATCATTAGACAGGACATTTTTATACAAGAGTATGTCACTTGAAAACAGGGTAGGCTTCATAAAGTTCAAGAAATTCGAATAAAATAAGTAGGTTATACGGCAGATGGTACCCGAGGGGTGGAGAGATTTCCCGCCTCACCGCCTGCCACAGTCACTGCCACACCTGACACCCAGCAGCATTCTCCTGTAGTGAGGGTGGAAGGAAGAAGTATTCTACGGTGTTCTCCCACTCATTTCACTACAATGCCATTCACCTTCACCAACGCTGAGTACACATATATGGTGCTCATCTTCGGCTTCTGTGGAGGGAGTGCTGAAGCATCAGTGAGGGAATACCGACGGAAATTTCCAAACAGAAGAATCCCAGATCAGATCCCAGAAAAGAAGTCATCATAATCATAACAAATACCTTTGCTCTAGTAGTTAAGAGTATAAAAATGTCCTGTCTAATGATTATTGATTGATAAGTATAACACAGTTTTGAGAATAATGTGTAAAATTTGAAATAAAATGTACGTTTATTCCGACTTGGCAACTCAACGGGCTGTGGGGTGCGGCGCGGGGCTGCCTCTGTGTACATTACCTAACGTTCTGTCACACATTTAAATGTCTCAATTACCGCTAAACTAGAGAAAAAAAAGACAACATCAATAGAGTATTTTCTTTTCAGAATTAATAAAGGATGCATTTGCCAAATTTTCGGGCAAAAAATTCCGGACACCCTGTATATATATATATTTTTTTTTTTTTTTTTTTTTTTTTTAATTCTTCTTTTCTTTTCTTATTATAATTCTTCTTCTTTTAATTTCCAGTTATGACAAAAGACACAGACACCGCGGAGATCACCGGGACTTTGCGGACCTTTTGGAGAGAGAGAAACATCGCATCAAGAAAGAGAAAAAGACGGAAGGAAGGTGAGAGAGAGAGAGAGAGAGAGAGAGAGGGGGTGGGTGAGAGAGAGAGGGAGGGTAGGTGAGAGAGAGGGTAGGTGGGAGGGAGGGTAGGTGAGAGGGAGGGAGGGAGGGATGATGAGAGAGAGAGAGAGAGAGAGAGGGTAGGGAGCATGGAGGTATAAAGGGTGGAGAGGCCCGCAGCCGCGCGCTTGTACAGACTCAGTGAAGCCTCTTCCGCCATGGTGTTGTGGGCAAAGGGTCGCACGCTGAGTCAATGGTTTACTCGTTATTTTTCCCCCTTTTTTCATTGTTTATACCCATAAATAACTTTCAGATGTGTGAAATTAAACTACTGCTTACTCTTAGCCATTTATTACATATCAACAAGATTTAATATTGAATTACATACCACTGAATAATACTAGTTTATTCATCCTAGTTCTGCTTTTCACCCCTTTGAGAGATGTGTGTGTGTGGTGCAGTGAACTGTTTGGCTGTGTATCTATATCTGACCTGTAGATAGGTCTCAGCTACAGCCTTTATTAGGAGTACTAGATAAGATAATCTAC